>JAGTTH010003802.1:0-29487 GCA_022606485.1 Agraylea sexmaculata | reverse complement strand
TATAAAAATATATATATATTAACGATAATGTGAAATTACAACTCAATCTGAAAATATTATTAAACTAACTATTTAGTATCTTTTGTGTTGAAAAATAATTAAATAGATCAATAAATATACAAGTGATTAATTGAAGCGTTCAGTGGAATAAAGGCGGATAACGGCATACGCCTTTTTCTGTAAAATTATTTTTGTAAATAAAAAATCAAAATACCCTACGTTATGAACATTTAACTGTTACCATAGACAGTATTGTGTATTACTCGATTATTTCGAAACTGATTTTCTTTAGCGAAAAAGAAATTTGCTATTTTGTATTTTTACTCATTTTTTCATGTTTTTCACTTCGTATTTACTATTTTTTTAGACCTCTTTCATACCAATTTTATCCCTAACGAAGTTCCACTAAGCAAATATGTATATTGGATCGAATATTGTATAAATGATTTTTTTTTAAATATATATTCTGTTCATAATCAAGCTTTATGAAAAAACCCATTGGAAGTAAAATAAAATTTAATTATTATACCTTTTTTTATAAATAATTATATATTATAAATATATATATATATATATATATATATATATATATATATATATATATATATATATATATATATATATATATATATATATATATATATATATATATATATATATATATATATATATATATATATATATATATATATATATATATATATATATATATATATATATATATATATACACAACCTGGGACTTTCAGAAGGTTTTAATAAATTATGGTTTTTAAACACAACAACGTGTTAATTAATTGTTTAATGGTGATTTCAGGTGATCAGTATTTAACTTACAGTACAGAAATCTATGTATATATATATATATATATATATAATTTATATATATATATATATATATATATATATATATATATATATATATATATATATATATATATATATATATATATATATATATATATATATATATATATATATATATATATATATATAAATATATTAATTTTTTTTTATTTGATGTAATATACCATCCGTTCTTTAATAACATGCAATTCCCACGGGAAATGGCTTTTTATTAATCCTATAATAACATGATAAAAAGTGATAATGGGTGTTTATTATGAATAGTGTTAATAGCTCTTGAAACGGTGCGTGGTTACATTATTTAGTTAACACCGCTAAAGTGTCGTTCACATAATATGATATTATTGAAGAGTCCTGGGATCTTTTTATTAATAATGTATCAATATCTGTAATATTATTAACCCTTTAAGCGACACGTGTGTTGGTTTGTATTGGCGGTGTAATATCTACATTAGGTCGTGCCACGTGTCATGACGCCGCCAAGTCACGTGTCTTCACGCCTCTTACTAACACTTATTCATTAATTCAAGTTCAATTGCCGGATAATTTCGGTCATAATCAATATGGCGTTAAATATACACTTTAATTGTACGACTTCCATTTTTATTATGTAACAATATAAATAAATTTGCATTAAACTTTGCATAAAAATGCTACTTTTCGGTATTTTTGGCAAAAAAATGCCATAATAAAAGCCACATTTTTGCTCACAACGATTTGAATCTATATTTGGACCCTATTTATTGAAATATGAAATACGTAAAATATTAATATTTGGGTTTGAATTTTATTAGCGGTTATATAATGCCACAATAATGATTTTTAGAGCCACATTTCATAAAAATAAGTGCCAAATTTTGGCGGATTCTGATGATAACTACTGTAGATGTATGTATATTATTATATAATGTTTTGTATAAATATCATACAGTTGAAATTAAATAATAAAGGTAATCGTTGCAGAGCTCGAATACGTCAAAGCACTTGAACAAGGTCTGATTTATGAATATTTAGGTGCAATCATATAGGTTTGGTTTTCTAGGTAAGTAAAAGTATATAGGTAAGTCTTTATTTATATGATATCATTTTATAGGATATATATTTTTATTTATATTATAAGCTTATTTAAATATTAATTAGATCTTAACGGATTTAAAAATTGATACAGCGTTAGATTTGTACATTTTATTAAAAATCAATTAAATTATTACGTACATATTTCAAATATAAGAAACTTGCTAACGTGTTCATGCAATTAATTACAATATTACGTTTTTAGAAGTGCCAATAATATTTTAAAAGACTTTAAAAATATAAGAGGGAAAGATAATTTTTTTACCAAAGATTTCGCATAACAACTGCTTTTACCGCTCGTACTGTTTATCTGTCACTTGTCGATCTTTCTAATAACACTACACTTAATATGGTAAAGGGCGTCATTAAAAGTTGCTTGATATATTCAATAATATGTCACTATTTAAACATTTCGGATGTATTTATAGACACAGTGTTGCAGGTGGCCACAGTCACATCAATGTATGAAAACAATAGGCGTGAAACTTCCATTGATATAAGTTCATTGATGGATACATTTTTATTATATTTTATTGTACGTGAACGTGAAATGGTTTCCTAGATTTACGTAAACTTATACCGTAAATACGGTAGTAGAGTCTGGTTTTTAGGTCTATTCCCAATTTAAGATTCACTCTCCATTCCATAACATCAGAATAAACCTGGATCGAGAATGATCTTTCGAAGGCGAGTGTGTGTAAAGCTAACAATAATATTATCTTTACATTAGTGTACAACAGGGTGCGTACAACACTTGAATTGTGATCTAATTTGCAGGTTTCTCCTCGGGGATAATATTTAAATAAAAATAATAATAATTGCAACGAGCGGGGACTTGAACCCGGACACTTGTCGATATGGCAGATGGTGTGGTGTTCCATACTAGGGGTGAAATAACTAACTGGCTTGGGGTCTTCAACATGCTTAATATTCATACACTAAACACTGGATTACAAGTGATCTTTCAATGTCTAGTTACAGCCATTCTTTCATTATATTATACACTATTACAAATAAGTCTTTATCAGAAGGTGTCTTGATATTATTATACAACATGTCTTTTATTGAACTTAAAATAATTAAATGTAACACAACCACACTTTCATTAATGGTCCAAGTCTGCTAGATAATATCGACGGGCTCGACTAAGAGTAATATGACTCGGGATATTACCTTTTTAACTTTTTCTCATTTTATTATTTAATTAATTATTGCGCATATTCTGACAAAAATCACGATTCTAGTGCTTAAATTGAGAAAGATAGGTTTTTTCTTATGGGGTACGTTTCGAGTTATCGCCCACGGGAGAAAAATTTGACGCTCGAGTAATACGAACGGAGACATCGCCTTCTTAGTCGTTCATTTGCTAAACACTGTAGGCGATATCTTCAGGTAGCTTAGTCTTCATTGCGCACACCGACACCATATACGTGTGAACAATCATGTGTGTATTAGTAACCAATAAGACACGGCTATGACTCCCCACCACCATCACTATCAGTCCCTTTCTTCCTGCCTTATAATACTCATACAATACTCACCAACAATTACACATTTCAAAAAAGATTCAAACATTTCAGGGATGGCACAATACTTCTTCTTCTTCACGATCACTTATTTAAACTCTACTTTACTAAAATAATTTCATTTTTAATAATAATTTAATATTATTATTTCAAAAACACATTTTTCAGTGATAATATTAAATAATAAAAGTTATATTTTTTTTTAAAGTGGTCGAAACAAAGACTCCCTGCTTTGTAATAATATTGGTGGATTATCAACACTTTTGAAACCAAAAACTATAAGTGGTTCTTGGGTTTTACAAATATTTCCAACAGGTGTGTTTTTATCAGCAAAATCAACAGAATGATGAAATACCCTGTTATTTGTATTATATTCAAACAAAACTACAATTCCAATAAATACGATAATATAAAGTAGTGAGTATTATAAGAATAGAGTTCCTATGGTCTTATTCAGTGAAGTGGTCAAGTCATATGGCTATTGTATTGTGAACATAATATATTACTAATATCCTAATTTACCGGTTGTATTTTTATTTAAAAACTTGCCACTAAATATGTTCCTACATATGTGAGATGTTTAAAAAATTTTTTTTTTTCATTAAATAACTATTATTCTCTATTATTATTAAAATAGGGTATTTTGACATAACAAGCTGAAAATTTGTAGAAACAGTTATTTTTTTTCAATAAATCACACAGAGGCTTCGAAGTTTATAATTAGCTGCAACTAAACAAGCGGATGACAATAAATACTATTGTCATTTTAAATTATCAATATTTATTTCATTTACTGATTATTTCAATTAAATAACCATTCTTAGAATATATACATTTATTCATTCTACCACTTAATACCTCGGACATCGTTCAAGTGGTTTGGTAAAAACACTTTTATATTAAATTGAACTGATATTTCTGTTTCTTGGATTATTTTTTTCATTGATTTTTTAAAATCCAAAAACCCTCAAATACCTGATATTTTTCAAGGGCTTATTCACTCTTATAATTATTGTGTGATATTTTTCAAAAAGTTTCAGTATTCTTTAGACTTTCAACGCCATAACATTATTTTTTGTGTATTTCTATAAGATGAGACGACGCGACGGTAATACAATTTTAAATATAATAGCTGATTTTGTTTTATTTGTGAGAAGTCACTATTGAATAGTGATTTTGTTAATTAAGTGTGTGGTTTGAAAACTTTAAAGACTTCAATAAAATGAATAGCGGAAATTTTCCCATTAATATCAGTCAGTGCACCTTGTAAAAATAGCAGCGATGACAAAAAAATGGAAAATTATCGACACAAGGTCAGTAACGCAAGTAATCTAGAATTTAAAGACAATATCATAAAATAGTAGAGAAACGAAAGGATTAAAATTTTTTGGAATCGTCCACTAGTTACTATAATCATAGTTAGATAATCATAAATAATATAATAATTCGATGAAGGAGATTTATATTTATAATGAAAAATATCCTTAGTATATTACGTATATGCGAAATGTAATGTATGAACTAAATAAAAATACAAATTATTAATTGTAAATGATTTTATAACTGCATACTTGGTATTATTGAGTGAGTATTACAGGTAATCGTACAACAATCTCAATATCCCAATGTAGTGTCATATCAGCTATAGCGAGGATAGACACTAATTATGATAAAATGATAGGAAGAGCTAATAAAATTATGTCACATGCGATTCAATATTAATGTATGAGAAAAAGTATACTAATAAAACCATTTTTTCAACAGAGTGAATGAATATCTTTACCATTTGCTTTTTGAGAAAAAGCATTATATTTTGTTATCTGTATAATATTCAAACAAAACTGCAATTCCTATAAACACTATAGAGTATGGTCATATCAAGTGAAGTGGTCAAGGAATGAATGCTTAAAATAATATCAGTTGGGAATTCTAGTCACTTGAGATATTCCAATGCTTATCCTAATTTACCGGTTGTATTTGTGTATATTTATTTATTTTATTAAAGGTAGTGGTGGGGTGTCTCTATATGAAGCAGGTAATAGTAGTGATATCGGCTAGTAGTAGTAGTAGGTATAGTAGTATAATAGATATTGTGGGTGTGTGTGCGTGTCGGTGTAGTAGTGTGTGTGAGGGAGCTAGGATGAGAGTGTGTGAGTGTGATGCATAGTAGTGTGTGTGTGACTTATCATCTCCAAGTATTTCAAGAAGGACATTGAAGACAGCGATAACTCCGTGTATCGCCTTCCCGTGCGCTTCCCCTCCGCAAATCTTTCCTACAAGAACAATTTTTAGCTTGCCCCCTTTTAAATATTGCATTATTACATATTTAAAAAATACTCGTATGTTGTTAACACAATGGGGCACGTTTTTCCAAAAACAGTGAAACGATATAACATCTGAATAAAGAGATATTAAATAAAAACCTTAAAAAACGGTTTTTCGGCCGTCCTGTAAAGTTGTGTTTTTCGACTCATCGCCGTTTTAGCGGAGCCCGTCGATATTCTCAATTTTTAATTATTATTTAAAAAGTTTGAGAATCTTGCGTATTTACTTATTAGGTGATTGACCGCCCGATTGTATTATTATAAGCATACTTCATAGAATTCATGAAACAACAATAGTACGTAAACAAGAACATTACCTCAAACGGCACACACGGTCAGCAACCTGACACATTATGACAACATAGTGTTTACAATATTAGTTGTTATTGTAAATACAGTCAGCGACCTTGGGCGTTATGACAACATAGTTGTTTATTGTTTATTCATTTGAACTTGACCTTGAAAAAGAATTTGGTTTTTGTTATCCTATGATGACATAATATATTCACTCATTATAATAACCGAACTATTATAATGAGTGAATATATTATAATAACGATATTCATAAACTGTCATAATATATTATTTTATTATTATTAAATTAATTTTGTGAATGTTCTGAATGAAAAAATAAACAACTTATTACTGTTATATTAAAAATCCAAGCAGAAAATCAAAAAACGTTAACAAATTGAAAATTTCAATTAAAATTACCCTAGTTTAGTAAAATAATCCATACATAACCTAACCTAACCTAACCTCCGCCGTAAGATTTAACTGCTTAATAAAACATTATTTTAATGAACTTAATAATACGAAATTGTAAATAGCCAAATGAAAAGCATTAAATTAAAAAACACAATTAATTAATTAATTAAATATGAAGCTTTGTTGACCTAAAATTATTTGTCTACAAAATTGCTACTTGCATATTTTTTTTAACTATTAAACGCAAAATTTGACTGCTAATCAATTTTTTTTTCAATTAAAACACGAAACTAACTATGATCAGGGATATAATTACGGCAGTTGATAGTCTTGGCATGTTTAAGGGTGGAATTAATTGAGAATATTTTAAAGGGTGGTTGCAAGAATAAGTGAAAAAAAAAATACTAATACATGCTTTTGAAATAAAAAAACATAATTTTTTTTTTGGATACCCTAAAACCCTTATAATATTCTCCGTTAATTTCAGTCCACCCTGTATATATAGATTTTTATTTGCTCTACATGTATAAAAAATAAAGAGTAATTTTAAAATTGGATTAATAGACCGTGTACGTGTTTTTTAATATTCATCTCAAGATTTAATTGCCATTCGTATAATTAATTTCAAATATAATATATTCATAATATAGCCAGTTACTTATTAAGTAAACAATAATTAAAAGTAGTTATTGATTGAAAAAAATAATATTTACAGCCTTTCTTATATAGAGAAATACGCTTTTGAATTATAAATGACCTCAAAATTACAGTGTCTAAAATCAGAGATAAATTTAAATATGATTATATATTTAATAAGATCATCTACAAGAATTTTACCTTTCATCAAAATGCAAGATCATTGTTAATCAATCAATTGATGATGCTACGCCATACTACGAGCCTGCTACGCCATTATAAACATTAGCTACGCCTTAATTTAAGTTTTGCAAAATATTTATATTACAATGATGATAATCTTTGGAATATAAATTCCCAAATTCAATTTCTAAAAAATCATCTTCTAAGAGATCAAAGGAGATTCCTTTAATGTGGGATTAGTAAACTTAAAACGGTTTAAATATGTATATAATAAATACATAGATATATTCCAACCACCGATATGTTAGAATCCACCCCCAATGGAATATTCTTCCCCTTCAAATATCTACAGACCTCAAATTACAACACTGTTCACCTACCCTTGGGATTTCTCTACCAGTATATATATTTAATCCACCAGAATAGCCCTACTATCAATTATACCCAACTAAACTTATATGTACATACTTTATTATATTGAGTGTTAGAAATATGTACATATGTACTGACGAAAAACAAGAGAAATATCATAATTTTTACTCAAATTAGGTGTGTATAAATTATATTAATAATGGGACGTAATTGGTGTGTTGATATACAAAAATAAAATAGACTTTGTGATATTGTACTTGTTTTTTTAATATATTCTATTGTATATAAAAGATGTTCAACTGGCGTGTAATTCAATCAGTATTGTAATTTAAAGAAGTGCCTCGGGAAATAAATTATTCATTAGCGGTCGTTGTCGGCATTTATTTGATTGGTTGAACAAATAAACACAGTTCAAATAAAAAGGGGGGCTTTAAAATAGTACAGAACTGGTCCTTGTCCACCCCCCGGTCACTAAAATACTAGTTATTTGATATCAGGACAAACTATAGTACTAATTACAATTAATATATTATATTTAGAAGACCACGCATTGAACTCCTAAAACATAGTACTTTAATTATGTTCGCTATAAAGTTAAAAATGTGCTGTCATTAGTGTTTCTATAACAATGTGAATTTTAGAATCACTTCGATTGCTTGAATCTGTAGATATTTCGTGTTCGTAAAAGTGTTCGCCATTGGTCGCTATAATCATTTTCGCAGTAATGTTGTTCGCTATAATCATATGAATTTATAATCCATAATGATGTTTAAAAATGTAAACTGTTTTTGTGCATGTAGCACTTTTTTCCTTTATAATGCTGTTCGTTTGCTATAATTGTGTTCGTTTTTTTTTATTTATATCTTCACATTGCCTGTAAATTTATACCCCATAATCGCGTTCAATAATATATTTTATTGTACGTTTTATAATTCTGTTCGCTTGATACAATCGTGCATTTAATAGTTTTTACCATTATAATTCTGTTCGCTTGCTATAATTGTGTTCGTCGTATTTATTATAATCTATTTTTATGTTCGATTTGCCTGTAAATTTATACCCCATAATCGTGTTCAAGAATGTAAGGTGTTTTTGTGCATGTTTAATTTTTCCCTCAATAATTCTTTTCGCTTGCTACAGTCGTGTTCGCCGTTCTTATACAATATATTTATGTGTTCACATTTCGAATAGGTTTATTGTAGTAACTATTTAGTTTATGTTTTTTCTATAGATATATGATAAGCATGGGTGACTAAAAGTGTGGTGTAACTCTAAGACAGATTTATAAAAATTTATATTGAAAAGAAATCGTAAGCTATATATATTTATTGTAACAAATGTATAGGGTTATTTTTGTAAATATTTGAACTATGAGATGAGACACATAGTTAATGAAGCTTATTTTTTGGACTGTTCGCTCCACATTGTAGTCATTTTCGAATTTAACGAATAAAAGTTAATTAACTAAAGTTACACAGGTCCGACTTAATAATCGCCTCGATATTCACCCTACAGAAAATCAGAATAAACCTGGATCGTAACGTACGTTCTGGATTATTCGCCATACCCAAGTCGAAATAGATGGTCGCATTATTATTTCATTTTGTTTTTTTTTTGTGCTATGAAAATGTGTAAATATTTGCTATTGCTAGTTATAATTGTGTTCGGTTTAATAATGTAAGTAAAGGCCTAGAAAAATAGAATTCGAGATTTGTCAGCGGCGAACTAAAAGCAGACAGTTCGCTGCGAACAGATTTCGCTTTCTAATTGGACATATATTAATCGTCATCTTCTTATTAATTCTGTCCCTTTTAATGAAGTGCTCACTTTTATTCCTTATAATCATGTTCGCACACTTACAAAGTATGTTCGCAATAATTGCTCTTAAATTGGTATTTTATAAAGGTGAATAGGAAATCGACACAAATATGAAGTTATCATGTATGTTATTTAGTCACAGCAGAACCGTTTCGAATGATTTTATAGTTAGGGGTGGTTTTTGCAATTTTCCACCAAAATTGTATATTGAAATAGTATGGCTAAAGCAAACAGCAACAAACAGGGGCACAACAAGCGGATCCAAATAGTATGAATGAGCCAAACAGAATGGATTATCACGGCTATAACCTCAGGGCTAAATCACATTTTATATCACATCCCCTGTTAGTACACACTGGTATTCTACACTAAAAAGGTTGCGCATGACTCACTGCTCCCCTTTATGGTATTCAGACTCATGAATACAATTGCAGTAGTCCCTATTTATAAGTCCTCGTAGTGAAATTACCAGCACGGAACTCTGTTTACTCAGCCACGGTTATGCCAATTTCGGTAAATGTACTAATACAAATTGTGTAAACCATTAATCAATAATCAATCAGGATAAATCAAACAAACGATCGTGACACTCAAAATCAAGTGCGATTTTAAATTGAGCCATTTATTTATATTAAAATCTTTCAATGTTTTCATAGATACAATTTATTTAATAGTATTAACAGGAATTAAATAGAGTAAAAGCAGAAAAATGTATATCATCAAAATGGCAGTATTTCATATTAAACCAAGCGTCATAGCTCAAAGGCTACAAATACTGTGGTCATGGGTTCAAATCCAGCTCAAATTCAAAAATGATTTGATCGGTTATTACGACTAATATTAATTAAATCCCGATCGATCGTCTCAATCCAAGTTTACTCTAATTTCCTGAATTGTAAGTTAGTTAGTAATAGTTAAAATCACCGACAAACAATGAATTAACACGTTGTTGTGTCAAAATATACAAAATTTGTGAAAACTTTTTTTTAGTAACTAAGCTGTAAAGTCATCATTAGAGACTTAAAAAAATATTACAACTTACAAGTTATATTGGACAAAAATAATAATTTGGGAGTTTGTGATTCTAAACTGTTTTGAAGCATAATTGATTATATGATTTATTTTGTAAATAATTGAAGATTATCTCTCGATTATATTAAGCACAGTATTATTTTCACTAACTGATGATTGGTTTTGTTCTTTCAAGAAAATACTGTATTCAGTGTGCTTAAGTTATTTTATATTATTAAATTAAATCAATAAACTTGAGAGTGCATCTATTTTTTTATATCAATTTTTGGTTCTAGAATTTTTTGGTTTAGATGATATTTTTCTGGCAATTGGTTACCATTATACAAAATATGGTTTTTACACTTGGACATATAATTATGAACTGTTGACCTATATATTATACATATTTGTATGGAGAACTTAAATACGATCGTGATTGAACGATGGATCTGGTAATCCAGTAGTGCAGTAAAATGGATATTTTTGCTAATAAATATGTGGCTTTATGTGTGTGTATGTAGTGTTAGGGGTGTCTGTTTAGTGTATGGTGTTTAGTGTATAGTGCAGCTGCATGCTATAACTACTCTAGGGGTAACACTACTGCCATACTACGAGACAAAAGATCCTCATTACAACCCCCGAGGCACAGGGGTTGTTATTTACGACCGACGCACACTACACTTACATACAACCATTATTTGATTATTAAAAATTGTCATCGAACATCGTGTAATTAATTGACAACAAGTCTTATCTGGAAAATTCATTCGTTTTAAAACCATTAAACGCAAAAGCACTCTCACATAATTATTTCACTAAAATAATAACATTATTCACGTCGATTGTACTTTTTTCCAATATAAGAAACCTGCTTTATAAGACATTATACAGCATATCTTGAATTGAAGTTAAAATATTTTATGAAAATGGCAAACGTATTATTATTAGACTTATTATCATCTAATAAGGATCCAAACCTGTTTTTACATAAAAAAATCTTATTGCACAGTGTGAATTCAGTTATATGTTGCCAATGACTTTGAAGATGTATAATTAATTAAACTGATGAGTATTGTCATCACTGTGACTTGGGATCTCCCGTAATGCTCTAGTGGTACTGCTGTATGATATAATAATAAATGTATTTATAAATGAATAAATAAATAATAAAATATCTAAAAATAAATTAAGTAAAAAAATGCATATAACGTATTTTTTGTCTTCTCAAATTCAAATTGCTATTGGAGACTTGTATATTAATTTTAACAGCCATAAGTATAAATCAGCACATATTAATTTTACTTCACTCTGAATAATCTTGAAAAACGATTTAAAACAAAAAGTTTTAATAAAAAATTATATAAAATACACGTTCATGTATTCTGGTTAGATGCATTTTATTTACGCAGTTACTTATGCAATTTATTATCGCTGATTTTTTTAAATGTAGTAAGTATCCTTTGCGGCTGTAGTGTGCGCTTTGCTTTACAAAACGGTCCATTTATCCAACAATAGAAGCGGGTGATTTATTCTTGAAAAGTCGGCAAAATGTTTGACGGTTGAATCTGAATGATGGTCACGTCTATTGTAGATTTTATATCATAACAAATAATACATGATTGATGCATTAATAACAATTAACAAAGAAGTGGAAATCAAAATATGCATTTTATTTATTGGTCCTTAAAAATATACATATAAAAAATATTTGGTCTAAGAGACTAGATCTGTTACATTTGACTTAGATATAAAAATATATAGTGTTTTCTTCGTATTGTCACATAAGGCTGTTTTACAAACTTATTGTTTGATTAAATGGCGTAATTTTCACAAGTTTTATAATCGTAGCTTGTCCAGTTTCTGTTGTAGGGAGGAGCGACAGTTTCTGCGTATTCAGTGTAAGAATTATAGGCACAATTGTAGGTTTCTGTATAATCTGAGCTGTAAATACTATTCGGGGAGTTTATTAGTCCATGTTGATCGTATCCTCTTGTGAAATAGCTCGGTCCGCTCACTCTGACTCCTGACTGTCTCGCCGCTTCGAAGGCTCCTTTGAATATTTCATAGTTTTCCCTCGAAAAGTCCCCGTCCTCGACGATTTTCAAATTTCTCTCAGGCTTAAAAGCGCACGGATTTTCAAGATGCACCCGTTCTTGTTTGTTGTACGTTATATTGTTGATACGCTTCTGGAACTCGATTTCATCCTGGAGACTTCTCGGGTTGGAAATATAACCAGTTCCTGTGGTTGAAGTTATGGAGTTTCCACCGTCATTGTTGATAGACACAGTTACATTACCGACATTGACTAAAACCCCCTGAGAAGTCTGACAGAAGTTGGCTCCATTTGGAAATGGTTTTCTTTGAACCCCGTTGTATTGAAATTCAGAATCAAAATTATCATGAGGCGAGACAAACATCTCCCTAAAAGCATCTTTACCCATTTTTTCTCCAACTAGTAGTTTTTCACAATCCAAATCGAAGCTTTCCGCATTGATATTTTCCAACGAATCGAGGGTTTGACTCAAGGCAAATATATAATTATGAGCGAACCGCAAAGTCTCTATTTTAGTTAGTTTAGTATCTTCAGGAAATGTTGGCAGTACACATCTTAGTTTATCAAGTGCTTCATTCAACATATGCATTCTGTTTCTTTCTCTATCGTTAGCTTTTAAGCGCCTTGTTTTCTTTATTTTCAATATTTGAGATGGGCTTCTTGATCTTGTGACTCTGTTTTTCCCATGTGCGTATTTCCTCTTCGGCTTATTAGGATCACGCTCCTTCTTCTTTGGCGTAGAAGTGATCAGTTTCTTACTCAAATCTTCAAATGCTTGTGGTATGTCGTCTTCGAAAAGCTTGGTTTTCTTCGGCGTCAATTCAATGCCGTAGTCAGAGCAGTTGAATCTGTTTTTCACGGGCGTCGATTCACACGATGTTCTGTAAATATCCTGAAAGCTCTTGTCGTATCCCGAGTCCGAGGAGCAAATGCTTTCATTCAAATCCGTTGAAAACTCATCGACGCTGCTGTATGACGACATTATTACGACCTGAAACAAGCAAAAAAAGGAATGTTAATAAAAATATACAGAGATATTTACCCAGACCAACTGTTCTACTTGAACATTGTGGTCATTGATTTGAATCTACATTGGTATGGTGTATTGTCGGCACCCCTATTTTATAAAAGTGCTGGTTATTGGGGTGACTCTCTGACTTCTTGGACATTTAATCACGCCATATATGTATGTACCTACTACACATTTGGGTACTTGAAGAAAAATATTTAAAAATTGCGTAGCAATGTATGGCGTAGCACATATGCAATATGGCGTAGCTATCACATAGTATTATTAATTCATTATATAACATTATCTCCTCTACTTATATATAGTTTTATGATTACACACATATATTTTATATTATTAATTCGATGGATAATCAAACCAAAAACCTACAAATTGTTATATTAGCATTTATTTATTTATGAATTTTTATAGGTTTGAAGATTGACAAATTTATTTTTTTAAGTTAAAAGCCTAATATCTTTCAGTTGGTTTAATAATACTGCTAAAGTTACATAATATATACTATTAAAGGAGTAATTGTTATTTTCGTATGCGTGAGTATATTTATTTATTTATATATAGCATGGAGGACTTTTTCAGAAGGTTTTAATAAATTATGGTTTTTAGACACAACAACGTGTTAATTGATTGTTTGTTGGTGATCTTTACTATTAATGGTTATACAGGTTAGCGACTTAATAATCAGTATTTACCTTACAATACAGGAAATCAGAATAAACCTAGATCAAGACGATCGATCGGGATTTTCTTAATATCATTCCCGATCTCCCAGACGAAATAATCGATCAAATATTCTTTTTTACTTGAGTGGGATTTAATAAGACTAATAAGATATTTCAAAAATAAGCTTCTGATAAAGATACAACTTAGGTTACAATTAGTTAAGATCATTAACAGTAAAACTGCATATTTGTATATAGTTGTTTTTGTATTAATCACCCATCGAAGTAATACCGATACGCACATTTAAAATCAATGCAGTAATAGTAAAGTCACCTTACAATATTATTGATTTAATATAATTATAATTGCTTGATCACCTGTGAATGCAAAAAAGCGTGACCGTAAAGACACGTGTCGAGTATTTGTGTTGACCATCTGCCACGTGTCCTTATTGTACTGAACTCATAAAAATGATATTACACCACTTCTACTCCAGTCAAATCAAGATCATATCTCTAATTTATTATATGAGCAATCAAACTGTAAAGTATTTAATTAGCCTCATTGAAAAATCATCAAGTTAAATTAAGTGAGATCTTTTTTTATTGAAAATTATATTCAGTATTTTAATATTTTTTTTTACATATTCCACACATCCCCTAGTTTTGATTGGTTGATAATTAGAAATAAACTTATTTGTTGGATTGACTTTAGTCGCGTGCCGGAAAAAGGGGGTTGTTCTGATCATTTCCTGTGACAGGTGCTCCAACAGTTAATAGAAAGGGGGTGAAATCAAAAAAAGGAATGTGATTTTATTATAAATTAATATTAGAATCTCTCACATAATCGTTAAATCAAGTATTGGCAGAGAAATTTACATCTTATTTTGGAATCAATGCTGGTATTAATACATTTTTTTATTTTTGAGTTTTTCATATTGAACAAAAGATTTTGAAAATAAACTCTGATGGATTTAGAAACTAATATTGTACATTTTTGTTATTTGGTGTTAACAGTTAAATATAATAATAGAAGAATATATTCCATATTTATTATTTTTTAGGTCTGAAAAATAAAATGGATTTGAGAGATTTTGAAATTACTATTACAACTTTTTCAATGGTTGTTAATTATTTTAAATATTACTTAAGATGCTCTTAATCGAAAGCTCTCAAAATCAGATTTATTTAAAGCAATGGCAGAAAAAAGGACATATTTTTGTAAATCAATGCTACATTAATATATTTTAAATTTTTTTCATATATATGCTCAAAAATCCATTTGATGGATTGCCAATAGATATTTTTTATGTTTAAAAAATATTAATTGAGGTGTTCATAATCAAAATGATTTTGAATTAATGCTACACTTTTGTGTACGTATTTAAAAAAAATGCTTTATTTTAATAAAAATATTAATATGCTAAAAACAGCAGTTGTTACAACAATTAAGTTTTGTGAATTTTACTAAAAATTAATTATCTTTATAAAGATATGTATATATCGGCTGTTAACCAAAATTTTTTAACATTTTCTGTTTTTCCGTCGAGTTCTTACATTTATTATTTTACAAACCGAGTAATAATATAATATTATGAATACGTTTTGATATAAATGAATAGCTAATTCGATAAACAGATAAAATGTGTACTAATAAAGAGTGATAACTGATTTAATCGACGGAAAGATAAGTTAATCTGACGATAAGGAAACCTTTTCAGGCTTCGACATGTATAATTAACAAACAAATATATTTTTTTATTATTAAACTAGTATTGATATTTATTAAACTCACCATTTGTTTAATGTATGATTAGTCCTTCCATAGATTAGTAGTATCACAATTAGTATTTGTAAATATTGTCTATTTTTTTTATTGAGGTTTAGAGAGGGTGGTCCGCTCTGATCTGAAGCTGAACGCCTACTGACTGTTTCACCCCCTATACTAAACTATTTAACAGGTTCACACATTCAACATGCTGAACCTGTCTATTCACAATAAAAATAAATAAAATAATCACATATGAGCAAATAAATTGAAAAAAATGTACTTTCAAATATTCATAAAAATAAATTGTAGGCTAATTGGAAATGTATGTATATTACATGAGGTCAAAATATAAGGGTTGCGTATTTCGTGATTTTATTTTAATGTATTGAATTAATATAAAAATTAATATATTCATATATAAAACCAAGAAAAAGCTTGGTTCATATTTAATATAAAAATTTAAAAAAAATGTTTTTTTTTGTACATTTATTTGCAAAAGTATTAGTAAGTGTACGCGGCTCTACGACTCTCCTCTATATTGTTTATTAAATTTTATTTTGATAAAATATGCTATAAAAATAGATGTCATAAATAAATGGATGAACAAGCTTTGATTTTGAATTGGAGTACTGCACGAGTTGTATTGGATTATTTAAAAAAAAATGATTAAGAATTCAAAGCTGAAAATTCATTGAACAAAACTTGTTAGTTTTGTTACTAAGCTTTGTAAGATTTTTATTTAAAAAAGTATTTTTTACTCATAATTTTACATAATAAATTAATTGAAAATTTTCACGATCTGGTTCACCTGTTAGTCGCAACTATAATTATTTTAAATATTCATTAAAAAAATAATTACCATCCAATAAAATATTCTAAATTCCACCTTAAACACATATGATAATAAAATTAACCCGTGCAGTCCTCCAATACCAAAAAACAGGTTTGTGTATCCATTTGTACTATAATATTAATAATAAAAATACATTTTTAAATTTTATCATAGAAAATAATATTTAATCGCTTCTCAAAATGGACTTTGGTACTGTTATAATTAAAAAAACTGATTTATTGATAGAACTTCATAAAGAAATATGGATTTATATTTTAGCATTTTATTGATATTTAATAATTCGATAAATAGCAAGAATATGACTAGAAAATTGTAGCTACAAAAAAAACATTATTTGAATAGTTTTTCAACGAATTTGATATTTTTTTTATACATAATGTGAATTATTTAAAGGCATTTAATTTGTGTATAAATTGTTATAGTTATATTTATATGTTTTATTATGTTTCACCTCATATGAAAGCAAATAAAATCAATTACTTTATATTGAATGAAACCCTTTTGGTGTAAAAAATATGAATATAAATTTAGTGTAACGCAATAAAACGGCTGATCGGATTCTTCGATCAAAACCAATTCGATAAATGTCCTAAATAATAACCGAGGTTTAAGCTAACACGATCATATTCCTGGCTTATTTAATACACAAAGTCCAGCAATAAACACGGATTATTTGTCACCGTGAAAAGGAGGAGTTTCTGTGAACCCTTTTTTTTAAAAGTAACTCCCATTTTTTCGCTTTCCACGCTTCGATTTGTCGTAATTTATCGAGCAAGTCCAATATTTATCCAGTTTCACGCTGATTTGTTTATTTTTTCTTATTGATGTGTTGGATTCAATACATGTTGTACTGATTTAAAGCACATCTGCTGGGTTTTATAATATTTTTAGTGTCGTATAATATGAATATTTTAATTCTACACACTAGCAATATTTATTGGATTGTCTTCATTATTTGAATTAATGAATTCCATATCTAGCTTATTAGTTTTTTTTAAAATTAAAAATGAAGTAAATTAGCTTTAGATCTTCCATTAAAACAAACTCAATATTGACCTTTTTCAACTAAAACGACTTAAAACTTGTATATGTATAATATTTGAAAAGGATATTATTAATGTATTCTTCCATACATTATTTATAAAAATCGCTTCTGTTAATGTGCGTATTTTTTTTATATCAATAGGGCCGTATTCAATATTAAATTATTGTATGATGCTGCAGTACCACTAGAGCATTACGGGAGATCCCAAGTAGTACTGATGATAATGCAGCACTCGTCAGTTGAACATGAAACAAGAAAAGAAATATTTATTTATTCATATATTTATTTACGCTCCGAAGAGCTTTTTTATTTTTAGAAAGGGTCTTTTTGAGAGGGGTTTTTATACACAACAACGTGATAATTGTCTGTCGGTGATCTTAACTATTACTAGTTACACGGCTCACCGACAGAGCGGCTCTGCCCGACTTCGCCTAATAATTTCTTCGCCTGATAATCGCCTCAGTATTTACCTTACAATCCAGGAAATCAGAGTAAACCTGGATCAAGACGATCGATCGGGATTTTATTAATATTATTCCCGATCTCCCAGTCGTAATAATCGATCAAATCAATTTATAATATCAGGTGTAAATATAAAAAAATACTGTAACGAGAGTGTGTGCGTGCGGTGCGTATGCGTGTACACCAATATTTAACTCACTAACACAATATTATTTTGAATACGGCCCCAATTGTATTTATAATTTTTTTTTGTCATAATTATACTTTTCAATGTTTTCAAATAATAAGATCACCATGTTGAGTTAAGGAATTGAACGCCTTAATAAAAAATCGAAATAACGATTTTTCGGTATGACCAATGAGGAAATTTCACGGCATATTTTAATTTTGATACCTTATTCTACAAACACCGGAGTATACAATTCAGGGTAATTTTCAGATTCAAAACAAGACTTTTCAGAAAACTACATATTATCAGCAAACTACAAATGAGAACGCTGCAAAATATTGTTTTAATATCTATCTATAAAATAAATAAGGAATGAATAAAAGTCTGCCAAAAGGCACAAATACAGTGAATGATTACAATATTATTATAACGATATTCTCTCATTACATTAATGTAATTTGCATAAGAATGCAGTGCTAAAAACGTTATCGGATCTTTTATAACGTCTCATTGCTTGCACCCCCTTGTATATATGTATGTATGTATGTAGTTATAAAAGAGGGTTGTTATGAATGAGTGAGTAATAGATATAAAGAGTGGTTCCACCCTCTACTCTACCTGCTACAACACTATTCAATAAAAAAAATCTCTTCAAAATTTATTACCATACCATATAAATGGAAGGGGAGCTCATACTAAAGTTGTGAACTGAAAACATTTTTAAATAAATAATGTAAGAGTGGTATTTCAATTTAAATATATAAAAAATATACAGTGAGTTTGAGTAAAGCTATGGATTATTATCAAACCTAGATTTTCAATTGCGCACAATGTGGTATAATGTATTATTCTATTTGAATTTTGGGATATTAACAGAACAAACTTATAACATTTTAATATTAATACTATTTATTAAAAATTTGGATTCAACTTTATACTCAGTCCCGTGAATATAATAGTTGGTGTATGATAAGTGTAGATGTAATATTTTTTGTAAATATCACAGAGTTGAAATAAAATAATAAAGGAAATCGTTACAGTGCTCGAATATGTCAAAGTACTTCATCAAACCCCCTTGGACTAGTTCTGGCTATCATAAATATATTTTTTTTCTTTTATAATCTTTGTCACGTCAACTTTGCTCTGGATAGGTTGTATTACACACATTGGTTTATTATTTGGTAAAATGTATTATTCTATTTGAATTTTGGGATATTAACAGAACAATCTTATAACATTTTAATATTAATACTATTTATTGAAATTTGCATTCAACTGTATAGTTTGTCCCATGAATATAATAACTGTAGAGTTGAAATAAAATAATAAAGTAATATTATAATCTGAAATATTTAGATAGAATAAATAAATTGTTATTTTTCTAGCATTTTTTAGTGTTAAATTCTTATCAAACTGAAATATTTTTTCATGTTTTTATAATGTATTCCTTCTCTAATAATATTTAATTGTTGCGTTATAGATAAACATAGGTCGATAGGGTAAAAAAAAAAACAGAGCACTGCGCGACTTACATTTCCATCATACTGCTTTATTATATAGTAATTGAATTTTCCGATATGTATTATCTTTGAAACTTGCATTCAACTTTATAGTTTATCCCATGAATATAATACTTGATGTGTGATAAGTGTGGATGTATATCATATAATGTTTTGTGTAAATATCAAGGAGTTGAAATAAAATAATATAAAGGAAATCGTTGCAGAGCTCTAATACGTCAAAGCACTTCATTACACCCACTTGAACTAGGTTACCTTACCTTAAAGTGTTATATTTGTTTGGAATTGTAATATAATATGATATTATCTATAGATTTTTGGTGTGATTAACGGTCATGTCTAAATATTTATATTTATTTTACTTACATACGGAACAAATTGATTGAATATCGCCTCGTTTATTTCTTCAGCTCTTAAAATGTGTAAAACTACCCCATCAATTCATGAAAATAGACACTTAAATAATATGCACTGAAAAGCCACATTTTCAGGTTATTATATAATGAATATATTTTTTCCAAAACTACTTTATGGACTCCTTTATAATGTTTCATATAAAGGGTAAGCCCCATAAACATACCACCCTCGCAGATGACGAGCCCCTAACTCTATTGTAGCCGAGTTCAAATCCCACAAACAGAATTCATTCAGCTGCAAAAAATACAGTGTACCACTCGTTTGCTATGGTGAAGGGTTGAAAGCTCCACCCCTCGCCCTTATATCTTGTATAATATAACCAGCCATAAAGTTACTATTGGTCCAACCAGTTCGTCTCCTGTAAAAAAAGCCCTCATTGTGTTTGTTTAAACTCGATGCGAATAGTGTGGACGTGTTTCTATTTTTCCCTCATTGTAAATGTGTAATGTCAAAAGGATTATCCTCGCCGGTGTAACGCTGTAATCGTTTAATTATGGATGTAAATATTTGAAATGTAAATTTTACGGCCTCGAACCATAACAAATTTTTATCGAACAATCCACAAATTAACGTACTCGGTATTGTCACCTTGAAAATTTTCAAAACTACATTTCACCTGTCTGATAAAAATTCAATAACCCTGGAATTATTGCGATTTGTATTGACCACATGCTGTTTACAACACACTCAACATACATTTCTTTATTATTTGATAAGCGCTCTAGATTTATTTATTTAACTCAAATAAATATGTACAATTAACATTACAGAGAATTTTATTATAATCAATAAAAAGTTTTACATGTTACCGAGTGTGAATAATATATAAAGCTACTGCTCCGGAGTTGATATAAGAAACATCTGATTATATTACAAAACTTATTTTATTTATCACAATACTATAAAAATAAATAACTTAACTACAATTCTCTTATTTTACATAAACATCTGGAGTACGTCAGTACACTTTAAGTAGAATAGTATGGTTCGGAATAGATTCTCGGTACACTCATAGAACTAGTCGGAGGAGGCACTCTCGATAGGATAAGTCTTTTTGTTTTTCTTTTATATCTAAAAATTAAACCATGTTTAATGTATTGTATTATATGGAAAAAGTGTATCGTAATTACTTAGAGTGTAAACAGCAAACACTGCAAGTGGTAATAAGTGCAGCGATGACAAGAAGTACGGATAATGCTAATAGCCAAAGTTGTGATGCCGAGGCTATAGCAGCGGCTCCTCCTCTTGTTAAAGGAGAACAGTTTTCCACGGATGATACTTTATGAAGTTCATAGGCTCGAGCTAAATGTTCACCTGTTTCCTGAGCTGTTCCGGTTTTTTCCAAAACTTCCATCATTTCATTAGGTGTCAGAACATTCTCTCCTTTACTCATTTGGAAACAAGAGCTGAAAAAAAACAATATTATGACTCCATAAAATTATAGATTCTATAAGTTAATAATACTAACCTTGTTGAACTAAAATCTAAGGTATTATCGGATTCCGATAAAACTTGTGCATCAAAAATATGCACACTTAATCCATTATTTGTTAACAACGAGCTTAGTTCCGATGTAAATTGGGGCAAGCTCCGTCTTACGTCTGAAGGTGGAGCTCTAAATACAAACCGTAGTAAATCTCTATCTCTTACAACAAAGATCTAAAATATGTATATAAAATTTTATTTCTTGTTCTTTTTAATTGTATTTTTAGTTAAACAAACCTGTACGTTGGTATCGGTGTGTCGTTTATGTATTCTGGAATTGTTGGCTCTTACTATCATCCTGTAATTATAAACAATTTGAAGATATAAATAAATTATTAGTGATTATCTTGTAATTACTTACGAGAAAGAACCATCAGCAAAATGAACCAAGCTTTTGGTGGAGCTAAGTTCACCGGTTTTCTTGTCAATTTGGAAGAGACCGGTTGCATTTTGCCTTTTTTCTATTATTGGTGACATAAATGTTACATTATGTAAGGAGTAGGTGATCGGTAAGGCTGATGAATCTTTATCAATGGCACTGAGAGTCAATAGAGTATTTCCTGCAGGAACATTAAGGCGTACCCCTACACTGATATTCTTTTGAGAAAACTCTGGCAAATGGTCATCAATGTCAATCACTTTTATTAATACTTGTATATCTGAAGGATCCTATAAAGTAATCAATAAACAGTAATTTGATTTTGAGTATTTTTGTTTTGTAATAATGTTACCAATCGATTATATGGTTTATTTGATGGATGCTGTCCGAGTTTAAAACATCTGATAGATAAAAGATGATGGGACGCCACCTCTCGATCTAATTGATTCAGTGCAAATATTTTCACCTTGTTGTTTTCAGTACGTGTCAAGTTAAAAATATTTAAATCGTTTCCATCTAAAATGAACGTTGTAAGTTGTTTATTTTTATTAGCTTTTTAAATTCAAAATATTTTACCTGTAATAATATAGTCTATAGCTCCATTTTCGCCTATATCTTCATCAACTGCAGATATTTCACCAATTTCTGTATTGGGTGGCTGTTCTTCATTTACAGAAAATGTAATTGGAGGTTCGTCCTATAATATAGTAAGAGAATATTGGGTAAAATTATTAAGATTTTTTTTATATGATTGTAATTATTACCAGTGTTCTTATAAATCTCGGTTTGTGATCATCGACATCAATCAAATTAACTTGTAGAACTCGAGATACTTTTTGTGGTGGCTCTCCCTTATCCGAGACAATAATTATAAGTTCATAACTGGCAGTTTTTTCACGGTCCAAAGGTTTGCGTGTAGTTATCAGTCCAGTTTTGGGATCTTTATAAATATTTATAGATAATTTTAGTTTATGGACAAGAAGATTTGAAAAAAAATCATCATACCGATATTAAAAACTTGAGAATTAGCATTTGTCTCTTGCAGTTTATAAACAAGCTGACCAGATGGATGGGTTGGATCATCGGGATCACTTGCGACAACTTGATATACAGTCGAGCCGATTGTAGAATTCTATTGAATATTTTTTTTACTTATTTTACCGTTTTATTATTAATTCATAAATTGACATTTTATTTGGTTACCTCACTAATGTAAGCAGCTTTTTCAGTCGAAGGCTCAATAATTTTGGGAACGCCATCGTTAGCATTTACATCACCGATATAAATAGATAATTCACATTCTCCATGTAGTGAACCGCCATCAGTTGCTCTTATTCGTAATACATATGGATGAGCTCTACCTTTTCCAGAAAGTCGAACTCGGGTACGTACCTCTCCAGTACGGGTATTTATTGTAAATAGTCCTTATTAAATAAAATAGTCAATTAGCTTACAATATTGCATTTCATATTTATAAATAAATACCATTTGCATCTCCTTCATCTAAAAATTCATATTTAATTTCTCCTCCAAGACCCTCATCGGGATCAATAGCAATTACGTTGATCACAGTTCTTCCGATATTGACGTTTTCAGGAACCACAGCTATAATTATAAATAAAAAGAATTTGTTCAGTTTAAAATAAATAAAAGGCTAATATAAAAATATTCACCGATGTAAAGTAGACGTTCGAACTTTGGCGGATTGTCATTCACATCAAGAACATCAATAATGAGAGGTACACTACTTTTTAGTTGATCTACTTTAGGGCCTGAAGGACTATCAGTAGCGACTATTTCTAATCGCAATACTGACTGTATTTCACGATCGAGTGCCTTGTTTGGTGCAATCTAATAATAAAATAATTAATACATGTTCTAAATATTAATTATATAAATCATATAAGTACCTGAATTACACCAGTTTTATTATCTATTATGAATAAATCAGCATTTTGCCCACTTAGACTATATTCTATATCAGAATATCCTAAAGATTTATCAATATCTGTCAACACAGCATCCATGTCATTCGCATCTACTATTATAATTCTTTCAGGGTATCTTGAAGATTCAGGAACACTTGTTTTATAGGTCTAAAGATAATGTTATTTTAATGACTGTGATAAAGATAATAAACACAATCTATACCTTCTGTTTAAATTCAGGCGCATTGTCATTTACGTTTTGTACATTTATCACAACCATTGCAGTACTATATTTACTACCATCATTACTTGTAGCTTTTACGGTGAATGAAAGTTCAGGACTTTCTAATGATTCGTAATCCAGTCTTTTAGTTAGCAAAACTTGTCCACTTTGTGGATCAACTTGTATTAAATCAGTCTCCGAGTTAATGACCTATAATTAATTCAAAAGAAAGAATTCATATATGTAAATATTAGAAGAGAAGATATTGAAATTTTCATTACTTTGTAATTTGTGACTATATGACCCGAAACAGGGTCTTCTGCTGATAATACAAACAATGTACTTCCAATAGGTTCTTCTTCATCAACATCAATGATAATTTTTGGATTTAGGGAAGTCCATCCATTGTTTGTAAATTGAGGAGTGTAGTCGTTGAATGGTTGAATATAAAATGTTATTTCAGTGGCAGCAAACTGCTTATCTTTATTATATTCAGCATTTACATCTTGAGCTTTTATTGGAAGTATTATGATCGATGCTTGATTATAATCAAGTGTCTTATTTACCATAATCTCGCCAGTTTTTCCATTAATTTCAAATGCCATTTTATAATTATAGGGTTTGATTGATTTCAGTTCAACTCCTGATTTTGAAAAGGCTTTTATTGGAGATGATATTGAATATAAAATATCTGCATTGTCATCAGTGTCGATCGCTACAGCCTTGAAAACCACATTACCAATCTTGGTTCGTTCTGATATGTAAGCTGATGTATTGGTTTGATTAAATATTGGTGGTTTATCATTTATATCACTTATTGTGATGAAAACTGTTGTAGTTGCTGTTTCTGGCACCGGAGTTCCACTATCTACTGCAGTCACAATCACATCGTAGTAATGAGGATTAGAATCTCTATCTAATCTTGCTTCAGGTGAAACTGTTATTAGACCAATTCTAAAAGAATTAATTTATAATAATTAAATTCCGTTTCTTAAAATTTAACTAGTAATACTCTTACTTTTCATCAATCACAAAATTGTCTTTGGCTCCACCTATAATATGATAAGTCAATAGATGATCCAAACCGTCGGGATCATTTGCAGTTACCATTGTGACATTTGTTCCCGCAGTTGCATTTTCCATGATCATGGCATTATAGTTCATCGGACTGTAGTCAAAAGAAGTGAAGTCTAAACTATTGTATGAAGTTTGTTCTTCGTTTTGTCTTGGAGGTGTAAAACTGTTATAGTTTCCTTTAAAAATTGGTCTTTGATTTCCAGGCACTCCGACTCTAATGAAAATCTTAGTTTCATTATGTTGGGGTGGAATACCTATAATTAATAACAATATAAGTTGTATGTATATTTAATTATTTGTTTTTTTTTTACCTTTATCTGTTGCCCTAACAACTATTTCATATTGTCCTCTAGGAGTGTCCATAGAATCTACATTG
This sequence comes from Agraylea sexmaculata, assembly GCA_022606485.1. Taxonomy (NCBI): domain Eukaryota; kingdom Metazoa; phylum Arthropoda; class Insecta; order Trichoptera; family Hydroptilidae; genus Agraylea; species Agraylea sexmaculata. The sequence goes on along the minus strand of JAGTTH010003802.1, from coordinate 3,519 downwards.
CTGATAATTTTTATTTCACCAGTTATGCTGTCAATTGTAAATACATTTCCACTTCTAGATAAACTATTGTCGGACAAGATACTATATGATACTTCACTTCCGCCTTGATCTGGCCCATCTTTATCATTTGCCTAAGGAGAAGATTTTTAATTATAAATACATATATGATATTATTAATATTTATAAAGCTTTGTTTACCCTAACAACTAGTTGTGGTTCAAATGCCGTGGCTCCGTCTCTGATTGTTCGCATATATTCAGATTTTTCAAAAATCGGTGCATTATCATTCACATCTTCAATTTCTACAAATATGTTGACCGTTGCTAATTTCCCACCCCCATCTTTTGCAACCATTGTTAAACTGTAGCTTTTTTGCTTTTCATAATCCAAATTTTGACCGACAAATAGACCTCCGTTAATTTTATCAGTTTTAAAATATTCAGCTCCAAATCCTGTCAAGCTATACTCAAGTTTACCGAAGGTTCCAGAGTCTTTATCAGATGCTTGTAATTCATATATTTTAAATCCCTCTTTGGAATTTTCCAGTACATTTACTTTATAACTGTCTTGGCTAAATAGTGGAGCATTATCATTGGTATCCAAAAGTTTAATGTTTATTCTTGTACTGGCTACTTCTTGTCCTAACACTCCTGCTACAATATCAAAGCTTAAAGATCTCTTAAGAATATCTTCAACATCATAGTCTAAAGCAGCAGCATCTTTGACTTTGATTGCAATCGGAGTCCTGCCCTCTCCATATGATGGACTCACTACAAATACATCCTCTGAATTTAATATGTTCCTTATACTTAAATTGTATCGACTGTTTGTGCCTAAGTCACTATCATCTACATAAATTGATAGTCCAGGTATAAGAGTGTTGGCCTTTATGTTTTCAGGTATAGAAACATTAAATTCTTTTTGATTGAATGTTGGTAAATGATCATCGGTGTCAGAAATAACAATGGTGATTTGTGTTACAGAGTAATCAGATGGAACTACGTTGTCGATTAATTCTGTTGCCTGAAAAATTAAGATAGTTGTTATATGTAGTTGATTATAAATGGTTTCAAAATACTGACCTTCACAAATAGGAAATATACTCCTCCATTTTGTAAGACACTTGGATGTTCACGATCAATAAGTCGAGATGATGTAATCAATGTGGCTTGTCCTGCATCTGATATTGGAACTAGTTCAAAATATCCCAAAGTATCACCTTCTAAGGTTAAGAGAATTGGTCTAGAATCACCAGAATCTCCATCTTTTGCCATTATATCCATTATAGAGGTACCCTGTTATGCAAGGCATAAGGTTTTTAATGGTAAATTTTAATAGTTAGTTACAAAGTAAATTTGGAGAACATACGGATGGTGTATTTTCTGGAACTGTTGCTGAATATGGAGAGTTAATAAATAAGGGAGGTTGATCCTGGATATCTTCGACATCAATCGATACAGTTGCAAGAGCGGTCAGTTCATGTTCTGGAGCACCGTCCTTTGCTTTCAATCCTAGCCTATATGTTGATCGAGTTTCATAATCTAGCTGATTTTTTAAACTAATTTTGACCATGAATTGACCTTCAGTTAACTAAATATCATAGAATCATTAGTATATTTAGTTTTTATATAAATAATGATTATGTTTACCTTTTCCGTGTTGACTTCGAATACATCACAAGCTTCTCGATCTCCAAGATTTTCTTTTGAATAGCATTCCACCTGAATGTTTGCATTATCACCACCATCTTTATCAGTGACAATAATCTCCGGAATGACCTTAAATTTGAGTTACAAAATTAAATATCACATCAAATTGTTTAATATAATAATAATTTACTTGTATTTCTGTTCCGACAGAATCAGCTTCGGAAACAGTTGCACTGTAAGGCCTGCCTCTGAAAATTGGAGGATTATCATTGTAATCGACTATGGGGATTTCTCTACGCAGTGAAATTGTATTTGGTTCAATTCCTGCGATACTTTCATCTACAAAAGAAAAGACAGTTAATAATAGAGGAATAGACATATAGATTTGCTTATAAATTACCCGTAACACTGATAATAACTTCAACCACATCTTCCTTTTCCCGATCTAGGGGTTTGATTAATGTAACCACTCCGGTGTATTTATCAACCGTGAAATACTGTCCGGATATGGAGTAATGCAATTTGCTTTCTTCTGGATCATGTCCTGAAATAATCTGTTTAGTTATCGTTATTTTGAGGATATTTTCATATTAAATACCTTTCAATTGATAGACGGGCGTTCCGACAATTGTATTTTCTGAAAGTGTAAAACGAGACATGTCTCCGGTGCCCAGTAAAAAATGTGGGGCCCTATTGACAAATTGGCATCTTGTTGAATCAATCATCAGTATTAACAAGCAGGTGTATTGTATTAAATTAGCCATTTTGGATGGATTTATTCGGTCACTGATTAATTATTTCATAACATTTCTGGAAGAAAAAAAAAATTGGTGTGTATTTATTTTTAAACACTTATGTATATCCTTGAGTGACTAATTGATGCAAATGAAAGTATTTTTTAACATTGCATCCGGCAGAAATCGATTTGTCACATAATATTATGTGATACAATGCTTAGTGACTTTCTAGAAGATTTTCCATCGCCGGGATTCGAACTCATAATAACAATGAAGAAAACAAGCATTAGAATTACGCGACATAGGCTCGATAGCAATTAATTAAAAATAAAATTACCCAAGCAAACTCATTTCTCTCACGGCCCAACGAATTAAATTTCGTAACAATCGTTCGTTGCTTCGTTTTGGTTAACGGAATAAAAACATATTTTAAAAACCCGCATAAAGGAAACTATTTGCATAAAACTAATACCGGTTTGTTTAGAAAGTCGTTTATCTAGAAAAGGGTTCACTTTGCATGAAATTAAAAAACGTATCTACAAATTCATATTAAAAGTTGCTTCGTTTGGTGCAAACATATGGTATCTTTATAAATAAGCTTCTGATATATATAAAAATTGTGTTATAATTGGTTAAGATTATCAAGAGTAAAACTGTATATTTAAATTATTTTTTGTGTTAATAATCAAAACACTTTATTTATATTATTAGTGCGGTGTCAAAAACTTACCCGACAACTTGATAACAGGATATACACTCCAAAAACACTTACAACTACAATAAACTATTTTCAAATTGTACATAAAGTATCCACGGCCTGTTTTACATATTTTTTTTATATAAAATATGTAGTTTTTAGTTGTTAAATAGTGTTTGTAATGAGCACAAGTTGTTGCGCCGGCCACTGACAATGTCTTACTCCATCTCGTATGGGAGAGATCACTCGCCTGCAGACATTACCTGTTGTCGTCTCTTTCGCACTCATTATACTAGATATAATGGAGAGAAAGAGATAGCTTTACTATCTAAAGTTCATGTCACGACCGGTAAAGTACTTCGTTATACGTAACAAAAGAGTTTTGGATTTAACCATAGATATAAACATATGTGGTTAAATGCGTGTTTAGTTCAAG
>JAGTTH010003801.1:0-14138 GCA_022606485.1 Agraylea sexmaculata | reverse complement strand
AGAACACGAAGACCTTATGAGCCAAATTTCAGAGATCGCAGCCGACAACGCGGAAACCGTAACCGACAACGTAGCCGGCAACGCAGCAACTCGCGGCCGACACATGACAACTGTTGGTATCATTTCAAATTCGGCGCCAAGGCAAACAAGTGCCAACAGCCGTGTAAATTCAATGCGGAAAACTAGACGCTGCAGCGACCGCAGAGGTGGAGAGCGCTGCAGCCCTTCCAATATCACACCGCCTCACAATGCACGACATTCGCACCAGGAAGGCCTACCTTGTCGACTCCGGAGCAGACATTTCAGTACTGAAAGTAACAGACAGCAAACAACCTGCTACAACAATTACAGCAAGAGCAGCCAACGGAACGCCCATCAAGACTTACGGGACCAAGAGGATAACACTGCACCTCGCCCCCAACGCAATCTATACATGGACGTTCATCATTGCTGATGTCGAGCGCAACATCATCGGGGCCGACCTTCTGAAACATCACCAACTGTTAATAGACCTCAGTGGAAAATGTCTCTTCGACAAACAATTTGGAGTGAAAATACAAGGACAGGTAGACCAAGAACAAATCGAATCCATCAAATTATTGACACCAACGAAGGAATACTTATCGGTCATCAAAAAATTTCCGGAATTGTTTGACGCCGATAGGATAAAAAAACCTTCAAAACATTCGGTCCGACATCACATCACCACAACAGGTACACCGGTATACGAGAACGCGAGATCTCTCAATAAAGTGAAGTATGACAAAGCGAAGCAGGAGATCATCAAATTACAACAATTAGGGATTATACGACCATCATCCTCACCCTGGGCATCCCCTATTCACATCGTGGAGAAGAAAGACGGGGGAATACGCATCTGTGGCGACTACAGGCGACTTAACGCTCAAACCGCTCCAGATAGATACCCCATACCACGCCCTTCCGAGGCTCAAAATCATCTCGAAGGAAAAAACATTTTCTCCAAAATCGATCTCCAACGGGCTTATCATCAAATACCAATAGCCGAAGAAGATATTCGGAAGACAGCCATCTCAACACCTTTCGGATCTTTCGAATATGTGAAAACGCCATTCGGACTTCGAAACGCAGGACAATCTTTCCAACGCTTCATAAACACCATACTTGGAGATATGGAAGACGTATTTGTCTACTTAGACGACATCTTAATCGCATCAAAGAACGAAGAACAACACCTTAAGTGCATCACAGAACTTTTCTCGAGATTGGACAAATTCGGTTTATCAGTCGCACTCGAAAAATGTCAATTTGGCCTTACTGAAATAGAATTTTTAGGATTTAAAATAACAACAGCAGGTATACAACCAATTTCTGAGAAGATCCGCATCATAGAGGATTTTCCAAAACCACAGACAGTCCTAGAATTAAGAAGATTTTTAGGGATAATTAATTTTTACAGAAAACTTATTCCTAAAGCAGCTCAATTTCAAAAACCACTGAACAAATACCTTACTTCGTCGAAGAAAAAGGACAAAACACCAATAGTGTGGGACGATGAAGCCAACGCAGCTTTTCAATTATGCAAAGAAGCGATAGCGAAGGCAACCACACTAGCACACCCATCAGCCGAAGCTACCATGGTCCTGCTTACTGACGCTTCAGGATCCTGTGCGGGAGGAGCACTTCACCAACAAATCGGAAACGTGCTCCAACCAATCGGATTCTACTCCAAAGCTCTATCAGTAACGCAACAGAACTACTCGACCTACGACCGAGAGCTTTTAGCAATATTCTTGTCCATACGCTACTTCAGGGACAGCGTAGAAGGGAGAGAATTGATTGTTAAAACTGACCACAAACCTCTGACTTTCGCACTCAATAAACCACAATCTCCTGCAGATAATCCACGCCGACTCAGACAATTAGACTACATATCGCAATTCACCAACCGAATAGTCTACATTGAAGGCGAAGAGAACACCGTTGCAGACGCACTCAGTCGGATCTCTACAATCAATCTCCCAACTAACTTCGACTTGAAGGACATCGCAAAAACTCAAACAAATGACCCAGAGCTGGAAAATCTCAAACAGCACCCAACACTACAATTCAAGAAAATAACATCAGCAAACGCTCCAGCATTATGGTACGAAACTTCAACGCAGAAGGCGCGACTTTTCGTACCAGCATCCTGGCGCAGACAAGCTTTTCACCAAGTTCACGACATAGCTCACACTGGCAGCAGATCTACAATTAAAGCCATCAAGGAACGATTTTTCTGGAAAGGTATCAACCAAGACGTAACGAAGTGGGTTAAAAACTGCATCACCTGTCAACGTTCAAAAATCCACCGCCACACTCGCAGTCCTTATGGAAGTTTCATCGAAACCGATCGTTTCGAACACCTCCATATTGACATAGTTGGACCATTACCTATCTGCCAAGACATGTCCTATCTAATAACAATGATTGACAGAGCAACATCCTGGTTCGAAGCCATCCCAGCACAAAACATCACAGCTGACACGGTAATCAAAACACTGCTGAATCACTGGATCGCTAGGTACGGTTCACCTATCACCATCACTAGCGATCAAGGAAGACAATTCGAATCAGAGGTATTCAACAAGTACTGTCAACTTCTTGGCATTGATCACAACCGAACTGTTGCTTATAACCCAAAAGCTAACGGTAAGGTTGAAAGACTGCATAGAACTATCAAAACTAGTCTAATGGCCCAACTCAAAGGCAGTACCAACTGGATAGATGCACTACCAATCGCACTCCTGGGCATCCGGAACGCGGTTAAGGACGGCGATGAATATTCCGCCGCACAAAGAGCATTCGGCATCTCACTTCGATTACCAGGTGACGTAATTTCACCTCAAACATCCAAAAAAACATCAAACGAATCAACCAAAGATCTCATCAGGGCAATGTCAACTTTAAGACCCAAGTTGTCCAGAAATAACACCAGGGAAAAACTCTACAAGCCGGATGAGTTAGACAACTGTGAGCACGTCTTTCTCAGAAGAGCAGTTAAGAAACCACTGGTCCAGCCTTATACAGGACCCCACAAAGTCATTGAAAGAAAAAATAACAACGTCAAAATTGAAGTAAGTGGGACACAAATAATTGTGAACACAGACAGACTGAAACCAGCATTCTTCTTAACTGACGAGTCAGCAGACAGCCCAACTAGGTCAGGCAAAGGCAGCAACAATCTTAAACACTCATCAGCACCTGACTCATCCGACGACTACGTAACTAGATCTGGGAGAGTCAGCAAAAAGTGCGATTCGCTGACGCAGAATGACGAAGCTCATACATATTATTGTATAGAATCAACTGGACACTTGAGACATCACACGTAGCATTGTATAGAGTCGTAAAAGTTTCACGGGTTCTTCAAACCCTTGCTCCACTTTTGGGGGACGCATGTAGCATCACACTCACTTACACTCACATACACACACGTATGCACTCGGCGGCACGACGAGCAATCGCCCTGTTCCATTCGACACTTCAAACAGTACACACGTCTCTTGTGTCCATTCCCTCAACAGCTTTTATTTAATATAACATAAAATCTCGTTATATCTTTTATTTAATATAACATAACATTATACCACGTTATAATGGGTTCAAATCCTACTCAAGTAAAATAAAAATAATTTGATCGGTTATTAAGCTTGGGATTCCCAGACGTGCGTCGCCGCAAACGAACACCGCAAAGACGGTAATAAAGTTGTTTTGCTGTACTTTTTGTTAATTATTGCCTCGCCCGAAGCTCAAACGAGGCAATAACTAACAAAAAACCGATAATAAGTGTAGCTAAGTAACTCTACTATCGTATTTACGGTGTACGTATTCCTGGGAATCCATTACTTTGCGACTGGGAGAACGGGAAAAATATTAATAAAATCCAGATCGATCGTCTTGATCCAGGTTTACTTTGATATCCTGGATTGTAAGGCAAATACTGAGGCAATTATTAAGTCGGTGATCTTTATAAGTAGTAATAGTTAAGATCGCCGACAGACAATTAACATTTTTTAATCTAATATTTTGTGTTGTAATGTTTTATTCTGATTGTGAATTGAACAGAGTTAGATTAGGGAGTGTATTTTTCGTTTTTGGATTTATATTCCTGATGCCGACCCTGTTGCCAGTGGCAAATCGATAGGCGAGTAATGAGCATGCGCCTGTGGCACTAGTGAGTCGTTCACCAGGGGCGCAGCACCCTGAAGACCGGCAGCTTCACATCATTCCTCTTTTTGATCACACCAAGATCTCGTCTCTGGTCTCCGCAGGATATCGAGGATACCCAACCAGTCAGTTTGTCATTCATCAAATACACCGAAAAGTTAATTAAGTGTTGTTTAAGTTTGACTACCGGCGCGTAGTCTCGGTTGTAGGCGAGTACTACGGTAGTGCTACGATACGATACGCCGTAGACACTACTACTACTATCGTAGCCGTACATCATCAATCAGCAATTACAACAAGATTCATTCACATAGTAACGTAATTACGTTTACAAATATTAAATACAGTGATGCAACATATAAACAAAATTCATTTTAAGGCTTTTAATTAATTGAAATCTTCTTCCGCAGATCCGCATCATGTAAATGACAAGCTTGGAGATTAATATGATCCCGTGATATTCTGAAATGATCAAAGTGAGTGATGTGACTGATATAGTCGTGACATGCACGTGGATTGCGAGGACGGACACGTGTAATATCTAAATACTATTACGGTCAATCAATTAAACTTGTGTTTAGTGTGTGATTAATAGACAAATCGACGATAATGGCCGCAGGACATCGAGTGTTGGTTTTAGTGCTCTTCTTCGCCTTGGCAGTTCATGCTGATCAGGACGAGGATATTCCGCATAATGAGTAAGTTCATTTTGATGACAAACCACATACTTTTAAAACAATGTGTCAATTTCAACGTGATTAGGAAAACTGCCAACGGCGGACACATAATTATGATAGTATTTCAATTTAATTCAGACACTTTAAAACTTTTCCAATATTATTTTATGTAAATTTAATTGATATTTAAATCAAGTCTGTAGCGCGGAAACCAAAGACTGATTTTGTTGAGTACCAATTGGGCTTGATTTTCCTAGAATTGAGTAAAGACGGTAATAGAGTTTTATAGATTTTTTTGTTAATAAGTGCCTAACTAACTAACAAAAAAAACCGATCATAAGTGTAGCTAAATAACTCTATTATCGTATTTAAGTAACTCTATTATAAGTATGCCTGGGAATCCATAAATTAAGCCTACGTCACCGTAAAAGTACACCGTAAATATCGTAATAGACATGCTTAGCTAATGCTAAATAATAGTTTATTAGATAATGAAGTAAGGAAGTATTAACCAACAATATTTAATCCATTTTACAATCTACTCTACTTTTCATTCGTTTGTTTTTTCAATTAATAGTTGCTCGCAATTAATAGTTGCTCTATTTTATCTACTAAAAATAGTCCAATTAATAAGTAGCATACGCTTTCTTGTATTCTCTTTTGAAATGTGATATTTCCGAAACTTATTGAATATTCTATTGGAAATATAATGTAAGAATGGGTTTTTATACAAATATAACGAATGACAGGCATTCGAGTATCTTGAAGAGGATAATATTTTATCACGTGTCACCTTATACAAAATATGACTGACAGCCGGTAAATCCGACACTTATACGATCAATGCGGACATTTTCGCAGCTCTAAGGCTTCCATTTCCATCTGTAGACACCCAATACAGTCGTAATTATTATATATAATTGTATTTGTCGTTTTGAAAATTGAGGTTGTTCGGGGTGTCGACCTCTTGACATTTTAGTCCCCGCCCTAAAGACATGGGGCGTGGTGGCGTCTTTTCTCTTCCAGGATGTAATCAAATATGAGACGAGTGTGACAAATATATACATTTTATTTTATCATACATTTATCAAGAGTTGGTACGGTCCGGTACGGTCGGTAAGAGTTACTGGTGATTAATATATATCTTCCATGCTTCTATCAAACTTGGGTTGCCACTAAAATAATGGATTCCCAGGCATATGTCACCGTAAATACGATAATAGAGTTACTTACCTACACTTACGATCGGTTTTTTGTTGGTTAATGCCTCGGGCGAGGCACTAATTTACAAAAAACGATCAAAAGTATAGCAAAGCAGCTCTATTACCGTCTTTACGGTGTATGTTTACGGTGTCGCACGCCTGGGGATCTCAAACTTTAGAGAATCAATAATTATTTGTCATATTAATATTTGTTTTTAACTCCTCCTATTTCAACTAATCATTTTTCACATTTATTTATTTTAATAATATTGTGAAGCAGTAAATTAAATGAAAATGCGAAAATAAAGCTTAAACTATAAGCATCAGAAACACCTAATTTCACTCAATTGTTGCGCTATTTATGTTCATAATTATTAAATACATAAATACCAGTTATTAGAACTAAACTCATATACAATTAATCAATTCTAATCTTATATATCCAGAACAGAATATACTTTTTAGAATCTTATATGACTCTCAAGAACTTATCTAACTTCTGAATCATAAAAAATGCTTATTTATAAGAAAATTAGACAGGTAAACAAGATTTTAGCTCCCTATTCCAGTCGATAATCTGACACACTGTAACAATGATTCTGATGAAATATATTAATATGGGTAGTAGGATAAAAGCACATTGTTATCGCGCAAGGGTGGAGATTGTTTTAGATATGAAGTGTCCGTGTAAAGACAGCTTCATACATCTTGTGGTATTGTTTAAAATCGGCTAGGCTTTGAGGACAATCCAGAGTTCATTATGACTCCTCCTGAAGGCTGAAGCAGGACGACAAAATCCCACGAAGCCTGAAAGCTAAAGTCATACGTGACGTGAATCACTTCACACCGTAAACTGTGTTAAAAGGCGTGTCGCGTACAACCATCAGATTTGTTTCACTTCGCCTTCACCCCGACATCATATTGTTGCTCATTTTATGAGAAACCTACTAAACCATGCAAAATAATATATGATTGGTATTTAAAATAAAATAGAGTAATTTCAGAGCGGGGGCCTTTACAGGTTGTCGTTTATCAATAGGAAATGAGGGCAAAAGTAAAGGATGCCATGGGATAAAATAAAAGTAGGGGATGAGACGTTCTGGTGGTGGAGTTGGAGCTGAAGCTGGAGCAGTTCTCTGATATTAGTTTTGAAGAAGTTTGTCGTGCACCTTGTTAGCAGAATAGTGCTTCGCCTTGCATAACCTACAACTACATATCACAACACTATTATAACATTTTTAAAATAATAAGTATATTTTTTATCCTTCAAGATCATACTGGACTATTAAGTAATGGTTTTCCCAGGCAAACGTCAACGTAAATACGATAGTAGAGTTACTTAGCTACACTTATGATCGGTTTTTCGTTAGTTAATGCCTCGTCTGAGCCTCGGGCGAGGCACTTATTAACAAAAAACCTAGCAAAAGTACAGCAAATTAACTATATTACCGCCTTTACGGTGTACGCCTAGAAAACCCAATTTATAAGAAGATTATAAGATATTTTATGAGATAATAATAAGAATTTATAAGATATTTTATGAGAAAGATCTAGAGGTAAATTTGGGTTTGCAGAAATCGCCAACAAATCCTGGCCAAACAGAATGCGAATCCATTCGCAGAGAACTGTCAACGGGTAAAAATATATGAAGCTCATGTGCGCGGAAAGTTCGCTGTCAGATTGTGTATGCACTAATTTTAGTCGGGCCTTCAAAGCTAAAATTCCTCGTAAAATATTCATGCTATTGTAGGATTACAAGAAAAAAAATATTTTGAATTGTTACCCCGTAATTTTTGGCCCCATCCGTCTTATAGTCCTGACCTAGCACGATTAGATTATTACCTATTTTGATCATTTAGAAAAATCTTTTATCATCATTTGATAAAAAATATATAAATGAGGACTAGTAATGGTATCTGTAAAATTAATGTTAATAATTATGTATAATATATTCTAGATATATTTTTAACTGATTAGGCCATTATCAAAGTTGACTTTTAATGATAATTCTTATTATTTATAAAGTGTAGTACATTGTTGTACATTAATATCGTAAAAAACCGACTCAAACCTATTTTAAATTAGAGTTGAATATTAACCTTATTATCAAATTGACTCTTTTGTTAGTAATGTTAGTTTTAAAGTCAAAAATAATTTTGGTGGTCGTCTTTGATACTAGGCAACTCAACTAATATTTCCCATTGATAATTCACTGTGTCTATGAAAATTTGTTATTTTATAAATTAGCTTCTGATCAATTCTTGTAGTAATAGTTTCAATAAAGCATAAAACCCCCACAATCAATAGAAAATTGGGAGAGTTTTATTTGTAAAGAATTTATGATAAATGACGCCTTTTTGTAAGCTTCGTATTAATCTAATTCGGTGTAATTAGATTATTTATTTATTTTATATACAATTCAAGAGTGAGAATTAGTAATAAGTATGTTTTGAATTGTTATGGGTATTAATTATTTCAGAACCTTCATCTTGAAGCCGTCCATTTAATAAATAAATTAAAATGTATTTCTTTATTGTGTCCCCCTTGTCCTCTTATTTACTGCGAGGAAATTCAACGCATTTTTCATTTTACCTTCATGGGCGGGTGACGCATTTTATAATTAAAATAAGACGGTATGCACACAATACTGTTTTTTTATCCTCCATTTCTTTTTCAATATACAAATATTCACGAAAATTCCATCGTAATTCTAAAATTCTTTCAAAAGTGTTTTGAAAATAATTTCTATACGTAACAAGAATTTTGCTTTATAATTTACAATATGTAAGTAATCAAGTAATCAAGTCTCCTTGATAACCAACGAATCAATTAAATTAAAATTTATTAATGTATTCTGTATTAATGTGTCAGTACAGTGTTGCCAGTTAACGCCATAATTTATGGTGGAGGGCGTCATTTTATTAATTTACTTGTTTTCTCCGGGTTGTTTTTGTGGTGGAAAAAAGAGTATCGAGGGCGCAGGCTTCAGGAAGTGTTTCACCCTCCACAAAAAAACATCCACAAAAAACATGACTGTTTTGAATGTACTTTAACGTTGTAGCTTTAATAAATTTTAAATATAATATATAGATAGTTATATGACAGTTTCGGCTTAATTTTAATGCCCGTAATTAATTATTGGTAGGTCGACAATTAATTATAGATCTGAAAATCCCTATTCGAACTTTCCCCAAGTATACCCAAGTAATATGTGATAAATTTTCGTGAAAGGACTGCCGAGTATTTGACCTTTAGATATCGCATTTCGGGTATATTTATTAATATTAAATATAATGATTTTGTTGCATTTGTATGTATTTATGTTAGACAGGGATTATAAATGACATCACTGGTTAACCCTTCGTTGACAGGTTGATTGAGTTAAGAATGGTTAGGATGACGTAGCATTATAAACAACCCTCAATAATAATAGTTTTTATATTATATACAAGTTAAATTAGTTATATATTTGTAGAGTATCTTATATCTTGAAAAGACAATTTAAGATTGAAGATTTGTCTTATACATTAGCTTGTGTGTCTGGAATTCATTACCAAAGTTAAGTTAAACTTAACTACATACCGTAATCTCGATCTCTCCCTTCAGATACATTGTGCTACGACATCGTAGTCGCTACTACGACACTATTCTACTACAGAATGCGAATAGATCTCATCTAACGCTGCCACTCTCTATTTATTAGCCATTTTATGTAAATTAAACTTTCTACTATATTAAACAATTTATTAATTTAATATAAAATGTGGCTATATTTTTAAAATAATGTAAAAATAAGCAGAAGTAAATTTAAAATCAAATTTCGATTAAGGCACATTTAACATTCAACTTTATATTATATTTTAGTTCACTGTTTATTTCTAATAAATCTAAAAAGGAATATTAATATGTGCACACTGTTTGGTTTAAAGTTGTTTAAATTACATCGTGACATATTTTCATATTTACAAAAATATATTTATTTTTTGTTATCGTGGTTGACATAATGTCAAAAATAAATGTTTTAATGTATGTATATGTTTTTTTTTGCTTAAAAATAATTAGGAAAATATGAACTTTTTTGTGTCCTTTTGAAATTGCCTACAATTAAATTATTGATAAAAAATTATTATCTATATAATCATTTAAAAAAATAAACTTTTTTTGTGTTGTGGTTGATTGAAAGTTTTTTTTTATTACAAAATAATCAGGGAAACAAACTATGTTTTTTATGTGAGATGTGTAATTTTCAAAATCACTTATTATTATAGATTTTATTTATAGTAGATTGATATTTGTATGTTAAAATATTACCCTTTTATACTTCTATGCAAACGGTTCATATTCAAATCACGGATTAGGCTTTAGTGATGTTTTTGGTGTCAGTTGTTAGCCATCGGTTCTAAAATATCTTTTCATGGTCAAAATGGTGGAATAATTCGTGAAACGGTTATAAAATAAATGTAAATATAGGGAGTAAACGGGCTTGTCAGTTTTGTGAATTATTACCACAAAGTATATGAAGGGTTTCATTTTAAAATAGGCCAAGGTAAATTACGGCCTTCTTTCAAAAATATTTATATCACTTTCTTCTGTAATATATTTAAAATCAGCCAAAAAACATATCCCGGACTGATACCTATTTATTATTTTAATTACCTACTTGAATTAAATAAAAAATACCTGAATTCCGCTTTTTAATGGTTCTCAGCTATTTAAACCCAAGATTCATTAAATAATATTATATATTATTTTATTATTAATGATGATTTTATTTTTTATAAAAAAATATTACAAAACCGATTAAGCACAGACATTTTTTATCTTTTTTTTTGTAAAAGCTTATTTGGGCGTTAAATAAATAAATAAATATGCTACAACCACCGTAACCTTACAGATAATCCAATGCGTTACGATGGTTTACAAAATATAAAAAAGAATTTAACAACATAATATTATATAAAAAAAAAACTTAATAAACAAATAAAAAACAAATAACAAAGCAAAATAGATAATAATATTTGATTTAAAATAAATTCTCAAGGCACATTCATTTATTTATATTAAAAGAAAACATATACAATATAGGTGAATACTAATTATATAATTTTACTGTGCATTAATTATTGCACTTTGGGTTAAGATTATTCAATTAGTTAACTATAATAGTAGTACTTAGATAGTATTTAATTTACGATAAGATTTATAAAAAAATGTTTTTTATGCGCCATTTGTTAATTTAACATTTTGGTGATATATTTTAAATAATACAGTTACATAGATCATGGACAAGGCAGCTCTGATTTTATTATTTGCCTCAGTATTCAGCTTCGAATCCAGGAAATCAAAGTAAACCTAGATTTCCCATTCGTTATAAGTTATAACTGATCAAATCATTTTTTTTACTTGAGTGAGATTTGAATCCATGACCACAGTATTTGTAGACACTGGCCTTATCTGATGTGCTATTACGCTTTTTTGGTATATATATATATATATATATATATATATATATATATATATATATATATATATATATATATATATATATATATATATATATATATATATATATATATATGTATATATATATATATATATATATATATACTGGTATAAGCGTAATAGCACATCAGATAAGGCCAGTGTATATATATATATATATATATATATATATATATATATCGTGCCGCCTTCCCTATTGGCGGGAGTTCATTTATAAGGGGTTGGCCAGGCCACCTTGGCCTTTACGGGAAAATATAGTCGAGATGGTTTCCCAGGCCACCACACAGCAATGAGTACTTAAGATCTAGTTTGCTAAGCTAGATCTACTAAGTGACTCCGGTGCCGTGAATCGAACCCGGGAGTCTTCACTCACGAATCCGTTACACTAACCACTGGGCCACAAGGCGGCTCTGGTATAATTTTAAATAATTAATATAGAATACACAATTGTGTTGTGTTTATTTTATTATGAGTTGGCGCGAAAACACTGGAGTAAAAATCAATTTGGCTCGTGTGATAGGGGCTGTCACGTGCCCGGCGTAGTAATAGCAGAGTGTAGGGGGCGAAGTCTCGTAGCCGGGGACAGGGACAGGGACAAGGGGGGCACTATTGATCTAGGCCCGCGACCTGCGCCCTCGCAGCCTCCACCACTACACTACACCACCAACCACCCCATCACACTGGAAATGTACCAAAAACTTGGAACAACTGACCCTCTACTCCGCCAAGATCGTCTACCCTCGATACGGAATACTGTAAACATGCTACTCTTTCAAATACAAACACACTGCATCTCATATTATAATATAACTAGGGTAATTTTAATTGAAATTTTCAATTTGTTAATGTTTTTTTATGTTCTGCCTGTTTTTTTAATAGGACGTTTATCTTTGAGTTTTGATTTCATTTTTGCTTTAAAGAAGTTTTAAAGAAATTTTTTATTTTAAAAATGAAGTACAAAAATGTGGAAATTGTTATGCATTATCAAATTAAATACACCAAAAAATATATTGAAATTATTTAATATTTTGAAATGCTCTGATTTGTTTTTAATACGAAGATAATAAGTTGTTTGTTTTTTTCATTCGAAAGAAGTTTGCATTTTTTTATTAAAATTATCAATAAAGTATTATAATGCGGTTTTCACACGATGACAACACTCATCACAATATTTAAAAAGCGAGTCTCCCGATAAATACTTTTTTTGAGAATTTTCATTTATTATGCATTATTAAATATCTCTAAAATTATTTTGAAATTAATTTAATAATATTATCATTAAAATACCCATTTCGAGATTTTAGATATGTATTAATTATGATTAAATATTTAAATTGAATTATTTATACACCTGGCAACACTACGTTTCAAATGTCAAACAATTGAATTGAATATATAAAATTTTACAGATTACGATTAACTACCTTCTATTGACAGAGACATGAAACGTGTTATAGATAATGGATGAATCTACATTAGTTGCCGGTCAAATAGGACCATTTACTATTTCGAAAAAGCCCCATTTTATAGTTTAAACAATCATTGAAAATGAACATTTTTTGAAGTTTCATATATTAAGATTAATACTGACAGCAAACATATTTCAAACGAAAGTATACTATATCTCGAAGGTATTCGATACATATTAAGGGCTACTTTCGCATATCTTCAATAATCAACAAATTTAAATGCAGTCTCAATACCAAATATTCTATTCTATTTTGAATATATGGCTCAGTTCCATAAAGACTTAAGAGCACACGGAATTTCAATGCTTGTACCCTGATATATTAAGGACTATTTTTCTGTATATAGCGACTCTGTATACGCTGAGGATATTTGAAAGATTGATCCGTACAGACAGACAGACAGACAGACAGACAGACAGACAGACAGACATATAACATACACACAGTTAGACAATTATATATATTATATTATTAAAAAAGTAATAATATGCCACCTTTTTTATAATTATGTAGGTCAAGGTCGTATTTGGCACCTACACAACGGATACGGTTAAGACAGAAAATATTGCATGAACTTTTCACCTATAGCGAGCTACGGTGACGTATGCCTGGAAAGTATTATATAATAATAAATACATAAACACTCATACATCAACTAAATTAATTATGTGTCGTAGTGCGATTCCATAAATACTTAAAATAAAGACTAATCATAAAAGCTCCTGCAAATAAATAAAATGTGCTTTAAAATGCTACTGCCCACTTTCTTAATGTATATATCGCCTACTCCAGCATATAATATCGTACGTGCAAAATAATCTATTTGCTCTTAAGTCTTTATGGAACTGAGCCATATATTCAATCTGATAACACTGCCTGTCACGTGTCACTCGGTTTAATTATTATTTATAACATATAATAGTTTACGATTAAATACCTTCTATTGACAAAAACATTAAATGTGTTATATCTATATTATCCAAAGGATGAATCTACATTAGTTGCCGGTCAAATAGGACTATTTTACTATTTCGAAAAAGTCTCATTTAATAGGTTAAATAATGATTGAAATGCAACATTTTTTGACGTTTCATACATTT
>JAGTTH010003798.1:0-91228 GCA_022606485.1 Agraylea sexmaculata | reverse complement strand
GAGGTTAACGTGTTTGAATCAGGTTCACGAGAATAACACGGTCGTAAGTACATAAATTCGATTGGCTCGCTCTTCTTCGAGAAATGAAGTTATTTTGTATTATTTATTGTTTCATCCGCCTTGCTAAATGCCATCATATTCAAAAATATTTTAATTTTCAAAGAAAACATAGATATGGTAGCGAATATTCTCAAGATACAAATTGGCGTTGTTTGGTAAAAAAAAATATTCGTCGAGCGGATAGGAAACGAACTTATTATTAATTCGTAGACAGTATAGAGACAATATCCAAGTTTAAGGGAATTAAAATGGCGGAAAGGGCGTTTCCGCCCCCCAAAGTTTTGTGTTGGATCAAGTTTAGTCTTCGGACCATTCATCAGGTCGGAGGCGGTCCTTTTCCGCTTACCTGGACCATTGTCGTTATACACTCATATAAATCCATATAATGTGAGTCTAAAAAAGGGGGCTCGTGTAAAAATAACAGGTAATCAATTAGCCTTCCGCCCACCCGATTTATACGCACAATGAGTGGAAAAGAAACGGTCGTTTATTGGAATTTACGGCCTTTGCTTGTCATATTATCACGGACAAACACTAAACGCGTCGTTAATAATTATTATAATTACCAATAACAACCTCTTCCTAATCAACTACTAATTAAATAATAAATTAAGCTTTGACTCATTAGCAGATTAGATTGTAATAAATATATTTTATGAATGGAAAATTTAATATGCAGTGATAAATTGCTAGCAGATTTTTTATGACACGTTCTGAGTAAAGCATTATTATAAAAAAAATAGCTTAGAATATTCTTAAATTACCAAAGCATAAACATACAATAAACATTAAAATAACTAAGAATTATTACGAGAATAGTGATGCTATTTATTACTTTAAAGAGTTAAATCAACTGCTAAATTTTTTTTGTAAGAATAACTAAACCGATTAATGTAGAAGGATAGAAAGTAGATACGATTTTTATTAAATATATGTTGTTGTAAAATAAATACGACGATTTATTATCGAATAATGGTTTATAAAATTATTTAGATATTTTATGTGTAAGATAACAGTGATTTGGATGTTGGTAATAATTGTGCCTTATCTACGTCAGATTTTTTTTTTATTTTATTACAAAATACCTATAAAATTTAAACCAGCGTAATAGCTCAGGGGATAAGAAGCGTAACTACAAATACTGTGGTCATGGGTTCAAATCCCGCTCAAGTCAAGAAATTTTTAATTGATTTGATCGGTTATTACGACTGGGAGATCGGGAATAATATTAATAAAAATTCGATCGATCGTCTCGATCCAGGTTTAATCTGATTTCCTGTATTGTAAGGTAAATACTGATTATTAAGTCGATGACCTGTGTAACTAGTAATAGTTAAGATCACCGACAGACAATTAACACGTTGCTGTGTCTAAAACCCCTCTCAAAAAAGCTCCATCAGAGATGTAAGTTCTATGGTATTCCAGACGACTGTTTTCTCTTAATAATAATAAAAAGAAATTGTATAAATTGTTACTAATCGCATGTTTGATTTGTTTGTTTGGGTTATTTTATATATTCATATAATATTTCTGTGAAATCAGTTGAACCATCAGTGATTTTACATCAATAAAAAAAAATAAAAAAATTCGAGTCTTGCCAGAGATGATTGGTGTAGAAGTTTGATTCATTTTTTTCAGAATTATTTCGCTTTAATACACTTATGTAATGATGTTATTTTATATATTTTCCATATATCTTTCATATAAAAATATTCGACGAATAGTTGGGTCCCCTAAACACACGCATACCGTCCTTGATTCATCGTCTAGCTAAACTGTCTACATCGGAATACTAATGACACCTTCACAACATTAAAAATGGAGTCTTGGAAAAAAGTGTGTACACAACAGACCGATTCTCTTTTTCCACACAAATGATTTAACACGTTCTGAGGCGGCCATACCTCCTACCAAGACACACGGTATCATACAATCCCCCCAAAATATATATATATATATATATATATATATATATATATATATATATATATATAAAACATATCATTCTTTTTATACACTCCATTCTCTGATTACTGGGGATCTCTCATACAAAGTCCGTATTAAATCACAGAACTTGACGTGCCAAGAAAGGACCGTAATTGATATCGGAGACACTCTGTTGTGACATTCCTACACACCACAGATACACTTATAAAAAAATATATACAATTTTGACCCAAATCAATTATAATCATCAAATTGTAGGTAAAATAATCTGCACTACAGTGGTACCTCGAGATATGAATTTAATTCGTTCCGGGATCATCGTCGTATGTCAAAACAATCGTATCTCAAAGCAATTTTTCCCATACAAACTGCCATTAATCCGTTCCAGCCTCTCAACAAGTCCTAGCAAAAAAAATTTTTTCTTAACGTACCACGTGTTTTTGAATAAAAAATAATTTTTATGTACATTTTGTAAAATCGGCAATGGATAATTGGGAGGTGGATAATTTGAGGTTAAGATAAATAAACTGGCAATAACGCACATAATAAATATTTATTGATTTTTACATATACACAATTCTGGCGCGAAATTCTAGTATTAACCTTGCATTTTTGAATTAATTTTTTTTTTATAAATGACAAATATTTATTGTACAACAACAACCAAAAAGAGAATATAATAAATAAATTGGGAAGACAATTGCTTCTCCTTAATCCATAATAAAAGAAGTTGTTCCATCTCATCATGTATATTTTGAATCATATAATCAAGAATCTATAAAATTATCGCTCATAAAAATTCGTATCTCAAATTTTCGTCGTATGTCGAGGTAGAAATTCTCGAATATTATTCGTCGTAACTCAAAACTTTCGTATGTCAAGGTACCATTGTATTGAAAATTATAACATAACCATAGTTTAATGTGTGTATTATTATTAGAGACTATATAAATATATATGTTTTATTGTGATTGTGAAAGAATAAATAAATCAATGTCTCGTAATGATTCATATGACCCCTGATATGCTTAGAAGTGATCTAAAAAAGCTTTTAAGAATAAATATATTTTGTAGATTCCCATGGGGTCGGTAAACACCTTTTGGGAACGGCGATGAATCTGATTGGATGCTATTCCATTTCACTTTCTATATAATTTTTTTATAAAAATAAAATTAATCCTCCCGGGTTTGTGGTACGCTTAGCGAATACAAAAAAAAAGGTGTGATAAAAATAAGCAAATTTCATATAAAAGTGGTCAGGTTGGATTTTTATCCAAAGAAACACACACACGTGTCGTGTTTGGTTTGCGAAGCGCGATATTGTTTATGCGCCTTGAAAAAGGACAAACGAGATTTATTGTTGCCAAGTTAACAGTATGCAGAGCTTTTAAATAAATCATTCAGATAATATCTTTGACAAATTCGACTTTGCTCCTCCTCCATCTTTACAATTGCATATAGTATATGAAGGTATATAAAAATATACATCATTGTTAAACTCACCTTAAATTGATTTATAAACATCTGAAGCGGATTAAGGGCATTGTGTAAAATATTAAATCATGTTTTAAATACGCTCTTAATTTATATTTAATTAATTAGTGAGATCTGTTTAATATTGAAGATAAGTTATAGTATAATTGTCTTAGGTGTGTACTTTTGTGAGTGTTTTAATGCATTATATACTCGGAAATATATATTTTAATACTTTTTTTACTTATCAGTAAAACTCGGGTAAAATGGTGAAAAAACCGGTTTACAATTCCTTACAATTATCAATGTAAATTTTTCCGTTTGATATTTATAAATTAATAAAATTTGGCATATACATATTAGATTTGTAATGTACATATTAGATTTGTAAAGTGGTCAAACCACAGCTTAGAAGGTGAAAAAACAGGTTTTCAATTGCTCACTCAGCACTGTATGGATTTATTTTTTACTATACATACTGCTTTATTATTCGGAAAATGTATGAATCCATTTGAATTTTCAGATAAAAAATAACAATCTCATGACATAATGATATCAATAAAATAAAATTACTATATTTTTAAATTTGCATTCAACTTTGTAGTCTGTCCCATGACTATAATATTTAAGTGTAGATGTATATCAAATAATGTTTTAAATAAAATAATAAAGTGATATTATAAAGGAAATCTTTGCAGATCACTAATACATAAAAACTGATTCAAATTTGGTGTTTTTAAGCATAATACTTTTCAATTGTTTTTTTAACAAAAAACATTAAAACATAAAAACATCTATTCTTGTTATTGTTTATTAATCTTTAAATGGTTTTTTAATTTTTTTCCCCTATACTTTTTATTATTTAATAATGTTACATAAAATGTTATTCTCATGTTAGTTATAGGTAAAAAGATATATATATTCTCTAAACCTAAGATGTTTTGTTTTATATGAATTGAATATTATTTTAGTACTCCGTATTAAAATAAGTAAAGGACTAAGTCTCTAAACTTAATATTGTAACATCTTGTATGCAAATTATATTTAATAAAGAAATTGTAATGTATATATATATATATATATATATATATATATATATATATATATATATATATATATATATATATATATATATATTACACTACTAAAATTATAAAAAATATATTTCTTCGTCATTTTTGAGAAAATGTTCTCCTGTTAAGTCTTGTCATAATTAATAATAAATGTATGATTTACCTTCAGCCCATTAGCGATAGTTTTTTAATCCAACAGTGTTTACATACCTGAAACAACAAAAAAATGTTAATATATTAATATGAGAATGCAATTAATTATTCATATTAGAATCGCACTTGTTATTGAGTAGACTGGAGGCAAAGAATAAAAGTGTCTCTTTTATATAGTAGTAGTATAAAGGGGAGGCGTACAAACACAAATATATAAACGGTAGTGAAGTGAGTCCGATATTGTGCATATAAACATAAAGGTAATGGCAATAAAGTGAGGCGGGCTCGTAAAACGGTGAAAACGGCCACTCCACGCCGTCATAATAGCTTCATTCAACTCCTCTTACTACGGACTACTACTACGACCTAGCAAGGAAGCGAACCATGCGCAACACTTCGGCCATCACACCACAGGTGGCGTACACACATTACTATCACCTACTATTATCATTTACTATTAAATAACACAGTCAAAAATTGCAATTTGAAATGATTTATTTTTATAATAACCAATATTTTTTTTATTTTATGTCCAGGTGATCAATTAATTTGATCAAAGCGGCGATATTTCGTTAATCGAACTCTTAATCGCGGAGGACGATAAAGAATGCGTTATTTATTGGCCGCTTCTAAACATTAACACACGAAAATAATCTACTATATAAATTATTATCCCCAACAAAATTATGTATAATGCGCAGGGTTGAACATTTTATTAATTTATAAAAAAAATATTTAAATTGTATATAAAGAAATTAATGTGTATATTTTTTTATGGTAATCAGACCTAGTTCAAGTGGGTGTAATGAAGTGCTTTGACTTATTCGAGCTCTGCAATGATTTCCTTTATACCTACTATTGCTTTAGTATTTGATTATTGTATTATTTTATTTCAAGTCTCTGATGTTTACATATTATTCATGTCAAATTTAAATAAAACATTATCATGTTAGTTATAGGTAAAAATATTTATACACTCTGTACACCTAAGTCTTTTTCCAAAGATTGTATTATTTAGTATTTTTCTATCAATCATTTAAAAACTTATGCATAATAAAGAAATTGTCACATATATATATATATATATATATATATATACCCGCTTGGAGATTTTAGATATGTATTAATTGTAGTAAAATAATTATATAAGATATTAATCTTCACTCTGGTAACACTGATGGTCGATGGATCTGTACAGACATATAACATACAGACAAGTTCAGCAATTATATATATTATATTGTACTTAATTATGTAGTTTTTTAAATTTACGTTAATATACTCGAATAATTATAAAATGAATTTTAACAGTATTGAATTGTAAATAAATTGACATACAGACATACAACATACACACACGTTCAACAATTACAACAATATATATATATATATATATATATATATATATATATATATATATATATATATATATATATATACATATTAAATTAAAACTAACTCAAACATGTTCTGAATGAAAAAATAAACCTAACTTATTACCGTCCTATTAAGAAACCAAGCAGAAAATTTCAATTAAAATTACCCTAGTGATTATTATAATGAAGTTAATTATATAATGAAATGTCCCCCGCACATATGCAGATTGCAATCAGCGTGCAATTATTTAAATATAATGATAAATGGAGCTTAGAGTCGATCTGGTGTATGGTTTGAGCAAAGAGCCACATAGGTTGAATAAATTAGGTATAGGAGGAGGTTTTCGGCGGTGAGGTGCAGCGTTATGATGAATGGCCAGGTTCGAGGCCGTGGCTTGGGTGGTCTGCTCATTAGGCTACATCTGCATACCATCGCCATATTTTGTGCACACACTTCTTATAACAACAACCCTGAAAACATATGAAAATGCCTCGGATTTCCATCAAAGTGTCGGGGGTCAATACCCACCCCACTAACACACAATACTGTGAAAAATCTATCTGCAATCATTACATTCACTATTAAAAATAATCATATTCTGATCGATTATATTTGACAGCTAATATATATTTTAAAACCATAGATTCTCAATTCATTTTTTTTATATAAATAAAAAGACTGAATTAGTTTAATATTTTTTTTATTGTTGGTAAATAATTAAAAATGCCTCATACATTTGATTGAAAAACTCTTCCGTATTCAATATTATAGTGTAATGGTAGTGTGCGCGTGTGGTGCGTATGCTTTTACACCAATACTACCAAGCTCTAGTCTATTCGTACACACACGATTCACTAACACACTATTATATTGAATACGGCTTAGATATTTTTTTTATATTTACACGATGCTCATAATTGTTGGCAATATAATAAACCATTTTTTTTAATATACATATTTTAATTAATATTTTTGTGATATCCTCTTATCCGTAGATATAACCAAATTTTTTTAATAATTAAAAAAACACTCTCGAACACATGTTTTATAATCATTTAAAATACTACAAATGCACTTTTAGTATCAAAATACAATTATAAGTAGTCAAATTTAATATTTTCATTAAGGTTCATAAAAATTATTTGGATAAGCACTTGTTAATTTTAATAGACTTTATTTGGTAGAATAGTAATAGAATAACACAAAGATTATTTTTTTATTAAAATTATTTTAATAAATATTTTTGTGATATCCTCTTCCCTTGTAGGTATATCTTATTATTTTAATAAATAAAAATCACTCCTTAACACATTCTTTTTATAATCATTTTACATAATACAAATGCACTTTTAGTAGGAAGCTACAATTATAACAACTAAAATTTAATAATTTAATTATGGTTCATGAAAAATATTTAATTTTATTAGTAATAACATTATTAGAATAACACAAAGATTTTTTTTTGTTTAAATTAAATATTATTTAAATATAAGTATTGGTAAGGTACATATGAATACATATTTCAATGTGTCTTCACTTGTCGCTTTTTTTGCCACACACCCTTATTACGTACAATTAGGTTGTCGAGTTGTAATAAGAGGGCTGTTATTATAACCAACCTGTTAATAATACGTATATACAGGTATGTCAAATTCAATTAACGGGTGTAGATAATTGCAGGTACATAGAAAGAGTGTGTATTGTTCACGATGACGCTTTCTGTCAACCAATATAATCTATTTGATAAATATAATATGATTTATTATAACTGCACAGTATAATATCTGTGCATACAATATTCAAGCTTAGTCACGCTGTCAAAATTCAAACGGAGATTCATTTATTTATTTCTCGACAGTCCTTATTTATTGCCGACCAAATATGTTTCGCATGCAGAGGCAATACTCGTGTGTATTTATATATTTATTTATTTGTTCCCAATTTGAGTAGTGGTTATATTTTTTTTTTTAAATCTGCCAATATTCCGAAGTGTTAAAGTATATTTAAAAGCGATATGAAGAATATCGGGAATCAATTTGGCGGTTCTGTCGGCCTCTCATTGTTTTGATAAGCAGCCTCCAGAGAATTTATCGCTGGCTTAATTTTGCACTAAAAAAGACGCGTTCATACACTATTAATCATACTAAATAAATAAAAAAATTAAAAAAATCTTGAATCATTCTTTTAACATAGAGTAACATCGAAGTTAGTTGGGAATATTTTTCAAATTCAACATAAAAATATTGAAAATTGGTTAAAAAATCAAAATTAAATAATGCATTTTATAGATATAAAAATAAGATATCGCATTAGTGGCAAATGCTTGTTTAGTTCAAATAAATCATTGGCCAAAAACATCAGTTCCCCGGTAAACATTATACTGTAAACATTTCTCTTCATATCTTCAGTTATATTTCACAGTAAAATGGGTAAATTCATTGTTACTACATGTCATATGGACTCAAACATATACTCTAATACATCCAGGTTCAGTTTTTATCGCTGAGTACTTCTTTAAGATGTTTAAAATATTATTGCATTTTAATCGCCAAAGTATTGTCACAACCATTCTCAGTGGTCACTAGAAATGTGTTGAGTGAGGGAGACACACTGATACCTTTATTAAATAGGAGAGAAGAGTGCAACAATATGGGTTTACACGAATTATTTATATGCAATGCGAAATCTAACTTTTATATCTATAATGCATTTATTTTACATGTTTGTGAAAAGCCCATTAATTTATATAAAATGCTTGCAATCATCACAAATAAAACTTTTCAATCGATTTAAATATACCTATATTATATTCGTAGGGAAAGACTATTTTTGATAAATGATTATTTATCAATATATCTTCTTGGATACCTATTGACATTTCCTATTTACTATACTTTGATTCGAAATATTAATAAAAATAAAAATAATGCGTGTGGCTTAGTGGGTATGAAGCGGGCTTTAGGAACAAGTCTTGAAGACTGTTGGAGCTTGTAATTTTGATTCATGGTATATCCTGAACAGTAATACTGCCTCATGTCTATCATACTCTTGCTCTATATCCATACACAATAAGTCACCATCAATTATTATCAGCAATGTTATTTGGTAATTAAATACTATAAAATATTTTTGCCATCTCATAAGATAAAATAATTCTTACATAAAATTAAAAATTATTATTTTAAGAACAATTTTAGTTTGTGAACGAAGATAAAAAGATAAAATGATATTATTGTATTTTTTTATTTAAATTATTGAATAATATTCTCCAATGAGAAAAAAAAACACTTGGGATATTTTAAATATAGGGGAGATTCGTATACTTAATTATTTTACAAATAAAATTACTAAAAATACATATTTTTCAAATGTTTTTCACATTAAATACAAGCTTATTTCATACATATTCACATTTTTTTTATAATTTATAACATTTAAATAAAAAGAAGTTATCAAAAATCACGAATTACGAAAACCTTAAATTTTGATCGTATACCTCGGTACATGAAGAAAACGTAAAAAATACTTTAATTAAAATAATACAAATAAAGTGAAAATTAAAATTGACTAAAAGGGATGATTTACCATTAATAATGAAAAAGAAAAAAATACACTAATTACACTAAAAATATGATATTGGTCAATTTAGTTATGTGACAATATTGTTGCTTAGCTTCTCAGAGATTAATTGGAATCATTAAAACACAATTTGTAGGCCCAATCAAAATATAAATTCTTATTAATCGAGCGTGTTAATTTATAGCTCTCCAAATGAAGTACAATATTTATAAAATAAAACATAACACATTATTTTTTATCAATACCTGTTAAAATATTCATATAATTATAAAGTGTTCAGTGTAATATTTCATATTTAAAAATATTATTTAATTGTTGATTGTTGGTATGTGAAAATTATCCCCATGAGGCTTTACGCACGGTTGACTCTACAATTATTGAAAAAATGTTGATCTAAAAACAAGAGCCGACCCTTTTGGTTGAGCCGAGGTGTTAATTAATTTTAAATTAAAATGGCGAGTGGGTGTTTTCCAGAACGCTCCTCAGAATGGGCCAAGATGACTAACGGCTTCTTAAAAGTGCTCAAAATTTGCATCCATGATTTAGAGAGTGTTCGCAATGCTGAATAAATTGTAACCATAACAATAACATTCATATTTACATACATAGGCGTACATCTGACACGCGACTGGGAAATGTATGAAAAATATATGCCGTACTTCAAGTTGTGACCGTCGTACGTACGAATGTATTTAATTCGAACTGTCATAATTTGAATACGATTCGGATAGTGTAGGCGTTACGTACGTGTCGAAATAAATACGCCATTATTACGTAATAAAATAATAAGTATTAATAAATAAAAAATGTTCACAACAGTAAGCCATGGAAATGAATTGAGGATGCTTTCAATAATCATCGAATTACTTAATAATTGTGTTTATCATAACGAAAATCTTAATAATTCTGAATACATTATTACTATTACACTTCACAGAATTAGAGTGTCTAATCCCTAAATAAATATAATAAGATTAAGACAGTTATATTCTTTAGTAAAGGCCTACGCCCACACTTTGCAACAATAAAACAACAATATTTTAATGTTTTGATAATAATAAATTGAGACACTAAATTTCGCAAATTAGGTTTTTTGAAGTAGTTAAGTAGTCTTAATATATTCTGCTGAAACTTTAAACATATTAACCTATTGGTGGAATAATATTGTTAATTTTAATAAATGTAAAGAGTACCTTCCACTTATTTGTTCATGATTTTTTTATTATTCTGACGAATGCATTAATATTTAGGTACCAATTTTAATAAATAATAGAAATGATTCCTTCTTAAATAAACCGATTTTTCTCTATTATATATAATAAACCCATGTGTAGAGTTTTAATTTAAAACTCTATTTTAGGTGTATTTTTATTATAAAATAAAAATTTTAGCAGTGTTAGAAATGTTTAGTATTTTATATGTGTAAGTACCTTATTATTATATAAAATTACTTATCGATATGTGGTATAGACCAACCCTTTAATCACCTCTAATAGAACCTTTATTAATTTTTCATGTGATGTTATATTTTATGAACAATTAGTGGAGATAATCAAATTCATGATTAGTTTAAAAATATTATAATGAGTGTAAAAAGATCCCGATTCGATCTGCTTTGGTCGCCGGAAACTTTTACTTCATAATTGCTTATATTATGTTATATGGCATACGCACGTCTTTTCTCACAATTATATATATTTATACACGAAATGCTGTATAAAACTCAATGATTATGATAATACGTGGAATAGGTTTTCTTCTATATAAATAAATGTGCAAGTATATAATAATTATTGATGTAATTTATCGTTGAGTAATTGGTCAAGTACTACCATGTCCCATAACCAGACTGGAAAAAATGTCTATTCGATTTGACTATTTTAATTTTAATAAGAAATGTATTATATTCTACAAGAACATTTTTTAAAATTGCCTATTGTTACCTACACCTCTGTGATATGAATATTCTAATTGAGTGTATTGACCGTGGAAGTGTTAAATATGGGCTGTTTTGTACACGAGCTTTAAGCCAATTTATTTTTTACAGTTTATCAAATCTATTTCGTTTTTAAATTAAAAATATTCATATTTTGACCGAATTCAATTTGCAACTATCTTTATTTTGTTAGTTTGAAAGAAGGGTAAATTTTAGTACAATACAATATGTATTGAATGAAATAGGTAGGCATAAATACTTTTTTTTTTAATAAATAAGATTTATAGAATGGAAATTTATAAAAGTAGCATAATTATAAAATAAATCTAGGGCTATTTTTCAGTGAAGGAAAAAAATAATGAAAAAAATATTCTCCATATAATTTATAAATTTAATAACACCAATTATCATAGAAACTCAATAATATAACAAATATTTCCAATACATGATTCATACAGAGTAGATTTTTAATCTATGAGAATATTTTAAGGGTTGATATGATTCATAAAAAATAATACTTTACTCTTGATTTTTAATTATAAGATAAGGAAATTATATTTCTTTCAGCCAATAATAATAAACCTACCCCTGTTATTCCATATTAATCGATATCTACCCTATCTTAACTTATAGTCCTACTGATTAAAAATCCATTTAATAGAAATGTGCCAAAAATATATAAGCAAAACTAAAAAAAAATTAGTACTGACAAAATTAAAAGTATTTATTTACGGTCTCCAAAGAGAATCCGTGTGGGAAGTCAACTTCGAATGTCCGGTCCGGTAATAAATCCTAATTAAAAACATAACTATCCAAAACATGTTTATTTATATTTTAGGTAAAATTATTAGACACACCAACAAAGGTGGAAGAATATGAATTACATTTTGTAACACACAGTTAATTATGAACGTTAACCAAAAAACATTAACTAAATGAACATGATTTACATGGCGCCATTACTAAGGGGAATCTAAAATAATATTATGTGTATTAATCATTGGCGATTTGCAGTCGATTTCCAAATATGGAAAATATAGAACGTATTAATTGCATTTAAAACTAGATTCAAAAGCTGTCGCTTTTATTATTAAAGGTGTTGCAAATTCTTTGATAATTGTCCTAAACCATTATATTATTCGTGTTCTTCGAGGCCGATAGTGGAAAATTATAGCACAGTCGTTGGCGTGTTGAATTTGATATTTTAAATTATTCATGTTTAACCACATTGTAATTATTTTGTCATACGTAAATTACCAATATGTGTAGTGAGTATTTTTTAATATGTATATTTTTTTTAAATAATTACTATTTTTTATTGTATTTTTGAAAGTATGTTAATACTTATTGTATGACTAGGCCATAGGTTGAAGTATTGTGGAGGGAGAGCGGCTGTCATTCCTGTATTGTGATTATGATAAACGTTCTGAGTAATAAATTAAAATGAAAAACTTGAACCGCCACACTGCAGCGATCCTCAAAATGTATTTTTAATTGACCTACATCCAAAAAAATTTAAAATATTCATAGCACCGGAATTTATAGAAATAATTAAGAAAATTTGCTGGAGTAGCAGCAAACAATTAATTCGCAATGACTCAATCCGCCATTGTTTCTTGGTGTAATTGGATTGAATTTTATCAAATTAGTAACAATTATTATATTCGCACAAGAGGCGATCATAGAAAGATTACATATTAATTAATATTTAAATGAATAATAAAATACCTTAGAATAATTCTAAAATAATTATTGTGCCTCATAAATAAAATATGTATTATAATAAAAAATATCATTATAAACGAGTAACTCTTATATGCATTATTGTGTAGTGTAATAGCTCATGGGTTCAAATCCCACTCAAGTCAATTTTTTTAAATTTATTTGGTCGGTTATTACGACTGGGATATCGGGAATAATATTCGTCTTGTCCAGGTTTACTCTGATTTCCTGTATTGTAAGGTAAATACTGATTATTAAGTCGGTGACCTGTGTAACTAGTAATAGTTAAGATCACCGACAGACAATTAACACGTTGTTGTGTATAAATAAACAATCTCACAAAAATCTCATTGAGGTGTAAAATAAATAAATTAATTAATATATATAAAAATAATATTTTTATTAATTAAATATATTTTTTGTAATGGAATGGATGGTCAATATTATGTAAATTTCCTATCGATCCTCTTGATCCAGGTATACTCTGATTTCTTGACATATAATTTAAGCATTGAGAAGATTATTAAGACGGGCATTGACAGGTAAAAATTTGAAAAATGAAATAATACGTTTTTGTGTCTAAAACACCAAATCATATAATTTAACAACTATTTATTTGGCTACATTATTAATATAATTTACTTCAAATCGAATAAAAAAAAGGAATCAAATCTTAAGTTGAATGTTAAAAAACGGCGTCCACGAATAATGTATGAGGCAATTCTATAGTTAATTCTATAAAAAATAATAATGTCAATCGTCTTGATCTAGGTTTACTCTGATTTCTTGACTTGTAATTTAAACACTGAGAAGATTATTAAGACAGGCATTGACAGGTAAAAATTTAATAAATGAATTATTGTGTCTAAAAACACAAAAAATTAATAGTGTAAACACAGGATTTAAAACGGTACCCAAATACTATAAATATAATAAATTTTTTTTTAATAAATAACTATGTATCATGATAAACTATCTATTTGCCCACATTATTGATATATTTAATATGAAATCCAATTTAAAAAATCTCAGGTTACGAATTATGTATGGAGCAATTATATAGTTAATCAGCGTTATAGCTCAGGGGACAAGAAGCGTGTCTACAAATACTGTGGTCATGGGTTCAAATCCCGCTCAAGTCAAGAATTTTTAAATTGATTTGATCGGTTATTACGACTGGTAGATGAACCAAATATTTACAATTAGGCAAATATTAGAGAAGTGTAATGAGGCCGACGTGGAGACTCATCACTTGTTCGTAGATTTTAGGCAGGCATTCGACACAATCGATAGGGATATTATTTACAGCACGATGAGAGAGTTTGGGTTTCCCGAAAAACTCATAAGTCTCTCAAAAATGACGCTGATAGACACCAAAAACTACGTACGGATAAATGGTGTACTGTCGGAGTCTTTCATCACCAGAGCAGGCGTAAAACAGGGGGACGTGATATCCCCCCTGTTATTTTCATTAGTTTTAGAAAAGGTTATGCGTCTTGCAGGTTGTAGCAATAAGTCTAATATCTTCTATAAGTCTTTTCAGGTACTCGCTTTCGCAGACGACGTAAATATTATCGCTAGAACTAAGAACGTGTTAATTGATAAGGTTAGAGCAATAAGGGATGCCGCCAAAACAGTAGGATTAGTTATAAACGTTGAAAAAAGTCAGTATATGCATGTGACATCCAACTCGAAATTGGTAGCACATCGTAGCCTGAAGGTAGACAATGACCACTTTCAGCAGGTTGACTCTTTTGTATATTTGGGAGCAGTGGTCACTAAGGAGGCTGGAAATAACCAGGACATAAACTCTCGCCTGCAAAGTGCTAATAGGGCGTATTTCGGCTTAGTACGCTTGCTCAGATCAAGATATCTAAGTAGAAGTACCAAGGTAGAATTATACAAGATGCTAATTAGGCCAGTACTAACTACGGTGCAGAAACATGGGTTATTACCAAGACTGAAGAGGATAGGCTACTTAGGTTCGAGCGGAAGATTCTTAGGAGGATCTTGGGTCCTGTTCAGGAGGCACCGGGACTATTTAGAATTAGACGGAACGATGAGATTTACTCATTATATAAGAGCGTGAACGTAGTGCAGTTTATTAGGGCTTTAACATTAGGTTGGGTTAAAGAGCAGGAGGGATAGTATCGGAAATACTATCCAGCAAGCCTGTGGGTAAGAGAAGGCAGGGTAGACCTAGGCTAAGGTGGGCGGACGAATTTCATAAGGTAGTTAGGAGTTTAGGAATTAATAACTGGAGGAGCGCGGCCTCCAATAGAAATAAGTGGAAGATGCTGGTGCGGGAAGCCTTGGTTCATCACTGAACTGGAGTGCTTATGATGATGATGATGATTACGACTGGTAGATCGGGAATAATATTAATAAAATCCCGACCGATCGTCTTGATCCAGGTTTACTCTGATTTCCTGTATTGTAAGTTAAATACTGATTATTAAGTCGGTGACCTGTGTAACTAGTAATAGTTAAGATCACCGACATACAATAAACACGTTGTTGTGTATTGAAAACCCTCTCAAAAAGACCCTTTCTTAAATAAAAGCTCCTTGGAGCGTAAATAAATAAATAATTTAACGATATACAATTTATTTAAAAAATATATATAATGCTAATATATTCGACTCTATTTGTAAAATATATTATGGTTTTTTTTTTTAAATTAATTAATACAAGTTAATTTGATGAATGTGTAGTTTGGGAATATGTGATAGTGTTCGCGGTCACAATATTCGTCGACATGTCGTACAATTTAGAGGCGTTAGGAGAATAGTTTGTTCGTCTCTTTCCGATAATATTTATTAGGTGCAGGCGTGAAAGAGCTCGCATCAATTTTATTATTTACGACGTGAAAATGTACCGAGCCACCGACCACGGCCATAGCCCGGCCCAATTATACCAACAATGCTACATTATTACTAAATAAAATAAAACAACACATCTTCTATAATATAAAATATTTAAAAAATATATCAAGATAGATATATATGTATAATTTAATATTTGTGTAGACGTGTGGTTTTATCTTTTTAACATGATCGAGCTGTTCGTGTCGGCAGTGAAAATAACACGGCTGGGGGGATTTTCACTTTCAAGCGATAATAGACCGCAATGTTACTGTAATTACGGGTCAGTATCGTGTGCTCGTTAAAGTGCCTCGTTTTATTTTTAAAAGTCCACCGTGTATGTGCGATTTTTCTTCAATACTCCATACATAGGAAACATTAGTGAAAAATTAATTACACGAGTACGTGATAAGGGGCAATAATTTTTCAGTTGCATATTAGACAGTAGCAATGATATAATGCTAGAATAAAAACTATTAAATAATTTATTACAATCGTATATACTACGAAATTTATTAAGAAAACATTATTCTCCTTCCCTATATGATTATTTTAAGGCTTGACAATACCGAATTGTAAGATTTTTTAAAATACCTAATTAAAAAATGCTTAAAATCAAACTTAAAAATACAAGCATCATGTATATATTATCAATTGCTCACAATTATAGAGCACTGCGCGTCTTACATTCTTATTACAAATATTGCTTTATTATTCGGTAAAATGTATTACTCTATTATCTAACAAAACAATCTTAAACTATAATAATATTAAATTACTTTATTGTAGTTCCCATGAATATAATAATTAAGTGCAGATGCATAAAGCAATATTACAAAGGAAACCTTGTACTAGGTCTGCTAATCACAGCCCAAATCGATACTCATGTATATCAAATATTGTTCTAAATTAAATAATATTTTTTATTATATGATAAAATGTAGCTATTATTCTATTTGAATGTTAGGATATTAATAGAACAATCTTGTAAAAAATTATATTTATAAAAAAATAATATAATATTTGCTTGATAGAAGAATATCACACAAGGTAGAAGTAATGTCACATAATGTTTTGTGTAAATATCAATGATTATTGATTATTTTTTAAATTTGCATTCAACTTTATAGGTTGTCCCAAGAATATAAGTAAAGAATAATGTAGATTATATTGTAGTCCCAAGAATATTGTAGATGTATATCATATAAAGTTTTAAATAAAATAATACAATGATGAAATATATATAAAATGAATCGTTTCAGACACTGGCACTACATCTGATTATTGATATCTAATTATCTACAAATGTTCCTTTAATAATATAATAATAAATTGTGTCTTTCGAGGTATTGAATCAATTTGTTTATATTCAAAGGGTCGATTATAAAGCATGAGTGTCATCTTTATGAATAAATAAGAGAGGTAGGTAATTCCTTTGCATTGCCTCACTGACTTATAATAATATTACAAAGCGGCTAGAAATGCTTTTAAAATTATTCTATTAAAAGTGAATAATTCTCGTGTCATTTATCATTGAAACTCCCCCCGGTGTTCCAGTAAACTTTTCAGTGTGACACAGCGGGTTGTCCCATATCCTGTTCCTACCATTTTCCTGATCCTCTAATGAAAACCAACACATAACCCTGTGCTATTTATATTACAGTTAATCTGAATGGACTTTGTTAATTGTGATTGAAATATATCACAGATTAATTATCTAATATATGTTCAAGTTTAAAAATGTTATTATTATAAAATATATATGATGTAAAAAATGCTTCAAGTTTGTGATAAAGGGATATTGTAATAAGATGAGTTATGTAGTCGATGAAATGAAAATGGCAAGGTTTCCCCCTTCTTCAGATCATTGTGCCTCGTCTCGGAAGAGCCTTAACCCCCCATAGCATTAAGGGTGGCATTTAAAACGTGAAACTGTTGAAAAGACGTCGCCATAACTATAGTTTAAAGGGGTAACAACGACCCAGTAACACACAGATCTGATGGTTCACCCCTGTTCATCGCCCTCGAACACGCACCGGCCACTACAAAAACCACCCCCTCAAATGACATCTCCCACCCTCACCAAATTACCACCGAAAATACGAAAAAAAATACCACATTTAAGGGTAAAGAGATTATTTCACACAAAATATCGGAATTCTTATAATTGAGTTGACTAGCATCAAAGACGAGTCTTACTAATAAAATTATTTTTAACTTTAATACTAACATTACGAACAAAAGAGTACGACATTCAACTCGAATTTTAAATAGGTTTGAGCCGTTTTTATATCATATTAATGTAAACTAGGTAGGAAACTTTATAAATAATAAGATTATCAATAAAAACCACTTCGAAAAAAATGATTTTAAGTCGTTTTTTTTATAATGGCCTACTCATATAATTTAAACATATTGTGCATGATTTAATATAATAATATTTTATTTAATCATAATTTAAATTCAGTGACGACATATTTAATTCATGGCACATTCTATTTTTTCCTTTCCGTAACATTATAATTGAGATTGATTTTAGACCAATTCAAATGTACCGCTATAAATAAAATCGTGTATGAATAAATCATACTCATGAATTTTTATTTTGAAACACACACACACACACTCACACACGTGTTATACAACATGATATAATTATATTTTTTTTTTAGTTTTACACAAAAATTATAATAAATAGGAGAGAAGCCGATGCTTCATTCCACTTGAACACGAACGACTGATAACATTCAATTACGCACTCTCAGCAAATCAACAAATTACTCACATTCATTAATACACGTATTATATAAAATTATAATATACATTTTTAAAACAATTGCTTGGAGCTGGTAATAAATCATAAGCAAATCTCACGTTGTCGTTCTGATCCTCGACTGTATAACAATTCGTGAACTTTTTTTTTTACTTTACTAACGCGAATGCTAAGCAAAGGTCGGCTTTGTATTTTGTACAACTTTTTTTATAATATAGTAGGTATACAAAATTTAGACTTTGAACAATTTTGTGTTATACCTCGTTATACACGAGTAAAAAAATTATTTCTATGCAAATTGCATCTCACAAAAAACGATTAATTAATTTGAAAAAGTATTATGATGACGACAAATATCGTAACATAGAAAGGTTATTCAATTTATTAAATAATCAATATGTATATTTAAAAATTGCAGGGAAAAAAATATTTGTCTGTTTATAAAAACTGTTTATATCGATCTTGAAATATCCAGTATACCGAAATAAAAAAAAATTAAAAGACGTAAACGTAAACGATCTTACAGCAATAATTCATTTTTTGTTATAAACCAATTCAAATTGTTTATTTGGATTTAAGTATGTGGTTTTATAACAATTTTACCATATTACAATTTCAAGATTGGATTGGAGCAAATATAAATATAAAAAAATTGTCAGGGGGACAGATAATGACCTGTTCAATCTGTCCATCCCTATGTTTATGGAGAGCGTGCACAAATTTTCATTTTTATTTATATTTATATTCATTATTATCATTAAACTATTTTTTACATTGTTCCTCTTTTTATGTTTTTCTTTTATTGTTATATTTCTTTTTTTTTGTATATTGTAATTTTTTCTAAATTACGAGCGCTGTATTATAATCACGGCGGCTTGGGATCCCCCGTAATGCTGTAGTGGTAGTGCTGTGTGATGTAATAATTATATGTAAAATAAAATAAAAATAAATAAAATTTAGGATTTTTTGTAATAGTTATATTATTGTGTTATGGTATTAAAACTACCTACTTTAAAATGCGGTCATCGTGTATTCATTAGATTCGAAAATGCCGGTTCGCGATAAGAAGGTTGTATTTACGCGATCTCGTAACGAAATCGCCATCAATCTGTTTTAGAGATAAACTGCTATAAACATTTAAAAAAAAATAAACAAACAAATACAAGAATAAACAGAATTACATTACACAATAATAACTGGCGTTTTACTGTGGGAAGTCGAACAGATGTTTTGTGTTCGTGTGCCTGTCTCTTGTATGGACGATTTTGTATGTGTGAGTTTTTATCATCTGTCTCTATATAATAATAAAGGTTAAACAGAGAAAGAAATAGGGGAAGGCAGCTAGAAATTTTTATAATAATATGCCACAAAACGTTCGTGGCGTCATGGCGTTATTTATAGTTCCGCGCAAATTTTCAAATAAATAAATACCTGCAATGTGAAGAAGACTAATTGCTGTTATATATATATATATATATATATATATATATATATATATATATATATATATATATATATATATATATATATATATATATATAAAATAACAGGCTTCAATCTTGATATAAGCATTGATTCGGTGTGGATGGACTATTGAATATAAATAATTGTCTAGGGTGTGTGTATGTATGTACGGGTCTTTCAACCATCAGTGTTACCAGATGGAAGAATAGTATCTTATATAATTATTTTACTACAATTAATACATATCTAAAATGTCATAGCGGGTATTTTAATGATAATAATATTAAATTAATTTCAAAATTATATTAGAGATATGCAATAATATTGCTTTTATTGTTGTTGTTATTTATAAATCTTCAAATTTGTCAATGGGTTTTAATTTTTTTCCCATTATTTCTATAATTTAAGACTATTATTCATGTCAAATTTAAATAAAACATTCTCATGTTAGTTATAGGTAAAAGATTTATACACTCTGTACACCTAAGTCAATGTAAAATAATAAATGACAATTCTCAAAAAACAGTATTTATTGGGAGACTCGCTTTTTAAATATTGTGATGAGTGTTGTCATCATATGAAAACCGTATTAAATTATTTTATTTATAATTTACTTTCAAAATTCAAACTTCCTCTGATAGTAACATAAACAACTAATAACTGAAATTCTAAATAAAAAGAACATAAAAAACATTAACAAATTGAAAATTTCAATTAAAATTACCCTAGTTGAATATAAATGTGATCGGTGATGTCGCGTCTCGGATGAGTTATTTGTGAAAACAGATTGGAAATCATAATATTTCTAT
Source organism: Agraylea sexmaculata (assembly GCA_022606485.1). Classification (NCBI taxonomy): domain Eukaryota; kingdom Metazoa; phylum Arthropoda; class Insecta; order Trichoptera; family Hydroptilidae; genus Agraylea; species Agraylea sexmaculata. Next base: position 69,998 of record JAGTTH010003798.1, on the reverse strand, counting down.
ATTATTGTCTTCGGTCACATAGAGCATTATAATAAGGAATGTGGTTAGGAAACAGGTTGATAATGTGTACCGTTTAGAAGCCAAGAATCGATTTAATGGACATTTAATTATATTGAATAGCTTCCGCAACTGCTGGCCACATTATATGATTTTTATTATTAATTAAAATCAAAGATCAACTGTATAATATGAGTCAACGACCTGTGAGCGCATTTTGGTCTCTAAATGTCAACTATATATCTGTTCGTAAATATTTTAAAAAAAAATCTCGTTGGTGATTATACAAAAAGCTCTATTTCGAAAATGGCGTAGTTCCTTGGAAACTTTCAGGAAATTATCGAGTCGACCCAAATTGCTTCTAAATTGTTCACTTCACCCGAGACCCGACAGGAAAAAAGAAACTTGCTTCTAATTTGTTACCGGCCCAAAAATCAGAAGTTACGAAGCAACGAATTTAGTTTATTATAAATAGGATTGTTAATAAGTAATTTGTGAAAAGGTAGGGCTGTTTTAGATGTGTCTATTACCTTGTTCCCTTACTTTGGGTCGACTACATAAATCTAAAGACTGTACTCGGTTCGACTTCCGTTCGTGTCTCCACAATTTCGGAGATTTGCAGCCGGAGGGGGATTTTTTAAAATAATATTTATAAATCCCGAATGAAATTATTATAATGATCCAGTTGCGGTGTTTATACGGCTTGATTCTCGGGAGAGGCTTTTACCCTCTTCTCCAATTTGATTAGGAAGCCAATTAGGAAACTATTTTTAGTTGCGTGAGCGATTCGCGCACTGGGGATTCGAAATTGCAAATTAAACAATCCAATTGAATTAAATGTCTTGTTTTGCTGAATTTCAATTAGACTCTGAACGCAGACAACAGACGGTCTCTTTTCACCGATCGAATTATTTATTCAACGGCCGTCAAAATTAGAACTCGTTGAAAATTGATTATTTCGACTGTTCCAGCGTATAATATCGTAAGTGCAAAAAAATCTGTGTGCTCCTAAGTCTTTATGGAACTGAGCCACATATTGCATGTATGAAACAAAAAATATTGTACTTCAATCATTATTTAACCTATTAAGTGGGACTTTTTCGAAATTGTAAAATAGTCCTATTTGACCGGCAACTAATGTAGATTCATCCATCATCTATAACACATTTCATGTCTCTGTCAATAGAAGGTATTTAATCGTAATTTGTTATATTTTATGTATAATAATTAAACCGAGTGACACGTGAAAGGCAGTGTTACCAGATTGAATATGTGGCTCTGTTCCATAAAGACTTAAGAGCACACAGATTTTTTTGCACTTACGATATTATACGCTGGAGCAGGGGATTTATACGATGGCATAAAGTAGATTCTATTAGTTGACCAATGTCTGGACTTCTAATTCGAGATGTGCATACATTTCACACTTGTCCACGCTCAAATGTATGTACATTATAGTAACAAAGGTCTCGGCGACAATTAATTGCATGCAAGCACGTACCGCGACACCGTTTGAAATTTGTATAAAATAATAGTGAAATGATTTTGTTAAATATTTTTATGACGAGGGATCGAGCGTCGGTATTTGCGTCACGGTCTATCGAACCAAAGTTGAAGGTCTCCAATCTTCGTCTCGATCCAGCGAGCACGGCTTAATTTATCCAAGACAAGATGTGTATATACATAATGTATTTATCGAACAATTTAAAAAAATTCAATCTAAAAACATTACGATATTTTATACAGTTCCTATTTACATTTTAAATTATTCATCGAATCGGTCCGGTCCTACGACGCGTTGTAGATATTTCGCGCGAACGAACCGATGAATTTCAAATGCAGACCAACTAAAACGAATTAATTGTATAAATCGATATTTAATTAATATTGAAAGCATGCAGGCTTTAGATTCCACACGGCCGGATATTAAGAAATGTTCCCCTCGTCACACACTGTAGAAAATTAAGCCTCGACTATTTTCTGGGAAGTCAAACCTTCTATTAAATGGAAATCTTGCAGAGGGACAGAACCGTCTCTAAGTCTTTAATACATATTCCTCACCGAGATCATATATTATATGGGTTTGATCGACCGTAACTGTAAACCATTAAAACTAGTTCACTGAACCAGAAAGTCTACCTAAAAATTGTAAATAAATAATACATCAACCATTAAATTTCGTTATTATTTCATCGACGTGTTTAACTCAATTTTTCGACGAATTATATAAATTACATTCAATTATCAGTTCACCTTATTTTCTAACCATGCCAAGTAACGTGGTAAATTATACATTCCATTTTAGTACATGACATGCGAGATCGGGTGTTATTAAGTCAGTACCAATCATATCACGAATTTGGCCATGCATAATCATCATCACAACATACACTATACTATTATGAATGGAATTGATAATTTTTATGATTTTTATCTCGGTGATTATTTTTAGCCGAAATTAACATCTCAGATTGCGGGGCTCCCGAAGCGCGCTGAGGTCCGCGCGATATTCGGCGGTCAATCGCGGTGTAACCACTGTTTTAAAAAAAAGTGGGAATCATGTACGAAATTAGAGCGTGGCTTTATAATAATTGTAGTAGTTGTAAAGATTACGTGCAGTGAGCGTGTACTCGTGTTGGAATACTTTACGACGTGGCGAGATATCGATCAAAGAAATCGGCCCCGAGCAGAGTACCCCAGGTAAAAGCCACGCCTTCTCTCCGTTCCTATGTAATCCATCAAAATGGAAGAAGAAATAACGGCTGTGAGCTTGCTTATATTAAAAACGAAAAACCAAAGCGGGGAAACAAGTAAAAAAAACCACCGAGACCGCGTAGAGGCATCTCGCTTGCTCGCACGCCATCATCATCGCCTATAATCATTTGAGGTCAAACCAAACGAACAACCTCGACTCCTGTCCATCTATGCGACTATTATTTATTTTTATAAACAATTTATTGCTATCATTTTAAAGATGACTTACTACATGAAATTCAAAAAAAAAATGTAACACCACAAAAAAAACAAAAGATAACTAACATACACAACGCTATTCTTGAACAGAGTCCGCCAAAATTTGGCACTTATTTTTATGAAAAGTAAATGGCTTTTTAAATTTAAAAAATTGCATGTATTTGTGGCACCTTTATTTCAATTTTGTGTTAATAAATAATTTAATATTTATATTTTTGCAAAAGAAATTAATGATATTGTTTACATCATCATCATCACAAGCACTCCAGTTAAGTGATGAACCAAGGCTTCCCGCACCAGCATCTTCCACTTATTTCTATGATATTGTTAACACACTAAAATAAAATAAAATGAACACTGATGTTATGGAAAGAAGATAGTATTTATAGGGGTGTAGTTTTGGTATTCAATTACTCCAATAAATAGAGCCCAAATCTGGTTGAAAAGAGCATAAATGTGGCTTTTTTTTTGCCAAAATTGACGAAAAGTATCCTTTATTCCAAAATCGGCAAAAAATACAATTTTAAGTTAGCAAAATGATCCTCACTCGCTTGATTACATTATAAGCAATCATTTGTTAATCATATGTTATTTTGAAAGGTGCATATATTTGTAAGTATATAACATCAGTTAAATTCGATTCAAACAAGATTGGATATGGATCATCATAAGTGATCCCCACTTGCGGTCACGCAACCAATGAATATCCAGATAAATAATAATTTCCAATCGAACAATAAGATCTTCGTGATGTTGTGAAAGATATCCTTGTGGGAATTGCGGGTTCAAGATGGACTTGGAGGACTTGCAGATCCGTCTAGGAAGAATGTCTCGGAAATTCGGCACAAAGCAGTGACACAATAATAAGTCACCGAAAGGGAAATGAATACTGTGCGGAATGTAAACTGTTCGTATATCGGAGACTACACAGCAGAGCTAACGGCCCTACTCTTGGTATAATCAATAAAGCCGGGAGAGTTATATGCATAAGGTCAACATGAAATAACTAAACGGTATCTAATTTATGACTCTACAATTAATTATTTTTAAATTAATAGAAAGAAAATAGAATTAATAGAAATATTGCGAAAATACATAGGGTTAATATAGGATATTGAATTAATACTAAAAAAAATTTAACATAAATTAAATTAATAAATCTCCGACGAGAAGAAGAATTATACAGGATGGACTTAAATCAAATATTTTTATTATATTTTTTTTTAATGTTGTTAATTCATAATATATATATTTAACAGACCCGCGGCAACGTGACATCCGCTACAGCATATTTGACAGAAACAAGATGGCGGCCCAAACTCAATTCTAAAACTACGGAAGGTTTTTTTTTAATATTTTTAATAAATATTTATTCACCTTCACTCACTCATCATAAAGTATTATCAATTAGTCTAAGTCCACCTTATATACAAGAAAAATAATTATTAAAGATTGTAAAATAGGTATATTATAAGTCCATACCAGCAATATTCAGCCATAAAGACTGACAAATAATAATATATCTAAAATTAAAAAAATTAATTATAACATTCTATTTTCTTGGTCCTGATTGGGTATTTACTTAAATATTTTTTTCATATCATAGTCATAGTAATTTAAATATTTTTAGGGACGATCAAATCAGTAATTATTATATTATTTATGAAATACTAGCTCAGGCGATAAGACGCGTGGCTACAAATACAGTGGTTATGGGTTTAAATCCCGCTCAAGTGATTTTTTTTAAATTGATTTGATCGGTTATTACGACTGGGAGATTGGGAATAATATTAATAAATTTTCTGTATTGTAAGGTAAATACTGATTATTAAGTCGGTGACCTGTGTAACTAGTAATAGTTAAGATCAACGACAGACAATTAATTAACACATTGTTGTGTATACAAAAAACAAAATTTTGGGCATTTATGTAAATAAATAAATAAAATTCATCAAAGTGATATAAAATAAGTGGGTTGAATGTCTAATGCAAAAAATGCTTTTTTCTACAATTACATCAAAAGAAGCAGATAAATTTTATGCACATATAAGACAAATACATTTTAATTAGTTGTATTCCTATTAGGATGTTTAAAAATAATCTAGTCAGTAAGTAAGTAACTAGTAATAGTTAAGATCACCGACAGACAATCAATTAACACATTGTTGTGTCTAAAAAAAACACGAAAACATCTCTAATTTGTGTTTACGGTGGACACTTTAGCCTTTAAGGGTGAATATGAAAATTACATTTCTTGAAATATACGTACGTACATGAATCAAATATTGTTTCATAGTCGGAGGGGTGCGGTCACCCATCCAATGAGTGACCACACTCGAGGCCACTTTTTAAAATATAATTTAGGGTAATAGCATCACGATTGTTTGCGGTGAGTCAACCGATTATTTTGTAGACACCGTGTAGACAGAGGTCGGCCGAGCAGGCCTATATAAATTATAGTAGTAGGTCTACGACGTACGTACCACGTGCGTACAATGAGAAAGAGACGACAATATAAACAGAGCGGCATGGCAGGCCGCCCTTTTAATATGACTTATATATGTAGTATACACATATAGAGTGAGACAGAGAATGATTTGATTTATCCGCGAAGGACGCCCTGGGGGGAAAAAGAAAATTCCTAAAGAGACCCACTTTACGACGAACTGATCATTTCCACTTAAATTGACCCTTATTACTCTAAATTAATTACATTTCATTATTATCCCACCTATACGTACCTAACTAATTCATTTAATTAAGGTTGACAAGTTGAGTCTTTAAAAAATATCAATTAATATTTATGTATGTTTAGGTGGGTACTAAATTAATTTTACTTCGGATAAAAGAATAACGAATTTCATAGAATAGAATATTTGACCAAGTATTCTTTTTTTTATTTATTACTAGTTACACTGGTCACCGACAGAGCGGCTCTGCCCGACTTAATAATCGCATCAGAATTTACCTTACAATCCAGGAAATCAGAGTAAACCTGGATCAAGATCAGGATTTTATTAATATTATTTCCGATCTCCCAGTCGTAATAACCGATCAAATCAATTAAAAAACTTTGACTTGAGTGGGATTTGAACCCATGACCACAGTATTTGTAGCCACGCGTCTTATTTCCTGAGCTATATCGATGGTTATTGTATATTTATAAGTATATTTTTAAGATTATATTAATCCGACACCGCCGAAATATTTATTATCAGGCCATACAACTAGATGTTTAAATATCAAGATGGCGGAACAAGCAAATGAGTTTGACCATATTATCCAGTTATATGGCCTGCTAATATATCGGTAGTATCGATGCACCTCATCTCTAACATATATTTTGAATACATTGGTATTATTATTGGTATTATTGTTATTTGAATAATATATTATTGGTATTTGAATACATTGGTATTGGTATATATTTTGAATACATTGGTATTCAAAATATAAGGGATAGAAAGGATAAACGATATAATATAAAGCAAATTGTTTTAAAAAAAATCCGTGGTATTAATTTGATGGATTTTATAAATAATAGGTACTAAGGCTGTCTGACTGAAAAAACATACCCTGGTCTAATTAAAATAATCATAATAAGCCCAACATCACAGTAATCAGTGGATTAAGAGCATCTTTATAATAAATATGCCACAAAATATTTATTTATTGGATTAAAATCAAGTAAAAAATAAAAATATTGTATGGTTTGATAAAATATATCGGTGGTGTCAATTAATTACAATATTTTAATTGTCGAAAGACCGAAGATTGTTCAGACATAAATATTAATTTGAAGGTCATGTCGGTAAGCATTTTGGTGGCTAAATCGGGCATAGGGGTTGAAGTTCTCTCTAAACTGATTATTAGGGTGTGCAAACCAGGTCATACCTATGTAAATAGGCTCTTATGTATTTGTTCTAGTAGTCACTTGTGCCAACTGCCACCCCTGTGTACTTATCTGCTTAATTCAGGTACCTACTATCTAATTCGATATTATTATGAAAATATGCTTTTCATATTTCAAGCTCAGCTCGTCAACGCTATAATAATTGAGAGGCCCTTGAGAAATTAAATATTAAAATGTTTCCACAGCAAACAATAGTGTTTGTAATGTGGGTATTTAATACTTCAATCAAAACACGAATAAGCAGCGTTCATTAAAACACGCCACGAAATGTACTTGTTGTATTTTATCAAATCATATAACAATCTCTAAATTGTACAGAACAAGTCGCTGAAATCCTGAAAGAGAGACCACGGTCGACATATTTTTTGCGGCCATATTTCAAACATTACACCCTGGAGACTTGATTTATATGTTACGCGCTGTAATTTCCTGACTGTAGCAAACCCCAAAGGTGAACGGGCCACAGTATCCGGACTTCGATAACATGACCCGATATCTTCGATTTGTAGACAATATCTACACTATACACAAAAATCAATAAACTGCAAATGAATGTTCAAAGTAATATTTCATAGAAGCGGGAAGAGGTAAAGTGGTCGATAATAATATTAACGTTAGGTTGTACGGCACAAGACCGGAATGTATGTGTGTATGTAGAATTCAATGAACAAGGTACTTCTTCACACCTGTTCATTCACCTACATCCTATTCCTAAACAATTTTAATAGCACCGTATTAATTTTTAACATTTTTATGTCATCATCATCATCATCACAAGCACTCCAGTTGAGTGATGAACCAAGGCTTCCCGCACCAGCATCTTCCACTTAATGCTCCTCCAGTTATTAATACCTAAACTCCTAACTACCTTATAGAACTCGTCTGCCCACCTTAGCCTAGGTCTACCCTGCCTTCTTTTACCCACAGGCTTGCTGGATAGTATTTCCGATACTATCTCTCCTGCTCTTTCCACGTGTCACATTTTGTATGTAATAAAATTTAAGAATTTAAATCGATTCAAAGTTAAAAATAGACTGGATGAAAATCACTGGAGGCTATGATTGATGATTGTCTTGGCTCATGTGTATGAATATATTACATGGGTAAGTGTTCACTTGTACATTATATTCAAGAATTGAACTGTGTCGGTATGATGATTACTCCTTCTAAATAACCCTCCGTATCGTATGCAAAACGTGACCGATCGACGAATCGAATTCGAGCCCGAGAACAGAAACAGTAAAAAATAAGTCGTTGTGCAAAAAAAAATGCAATTCTTTTCAAATTGCCGAGTTGATTGGTCGATTACTGGTTGGTGTTTTGCATCAGCGCGGTTTTGCATCATGAGTGATATTACATAAAGTAGGATTATTTTTAAAGGAATAAAACGCATTGCGTAGCAGGACTGTGTAGCCACCCTTTGGCTAACCACCCTTTTTGGAAACCACCCCCTTGGAACATTGATTTACACCGCTGAAATCTGAAGCCAGCCCGCCTAACCCACATAACTATATACGTATATTTAACTAAAGGCCGCGTTAATTGTCGAGCCTGAAATTATTCTTGATCGAGACTGTACTTTCAGCCGAATAATAATAGGTATACTGTATATAAATCCGGTGTGCCTCTAATAATTAATATTCCAGAGATACACAATGCTCATAAGCCCTAATTCCGCGGTCAACCCGACAATCGAAGAAAGGCCACCTTTATCCTGAATTGTTGTTCACTGAATTTCATTAGCTAAATTCAAATTATATTGCAACGAATAATGATTTCTCAGCACGCGCGTATTTAAGTACATAAATAAGTCTTGTTACACTGGGCACATGCAGTTGCATTTTGATTTATTGCAATTCATGTTCACACAGCTGTTTTGTATTTATAATAATGCATACAATGTTCACTTTAAGCTTTCTGATCGCGTATTATCAAAAGTTGTGGTGTCAATCGAAGTTCCTGTTAATATTCAAAGTCAGTATCGGTGCGGCTAAATTAGTACTGAGGACGCCATGGCGCCAATTGTCATTGACGCATTGTTCACTTTTTTTTAAAAAGACACTCTAAAAACAAAGATTTTATAAAGCATAAAATATCTAGATTAACAATATTTTATTTTAGGATTTTTTTTTTAAACACATTTCCTGGAACCGATGCAAATGAATTATTTTTAACTGTCGTCGAAAACGCAAACAACCATTGTGTTGACAAAATTCAGCGACGTTAACAAATTACAAAAGCGCGTTGTGAATTTCAGATTACAACCTACCGTCATCGGTCAAAAGAAGGGTAAATAAATAATATTTATTTTTTTAATATAAAACTAAAAACCCGGTAATCGACACTTTATAAACACTAATGCGCCCGCCGCCTAATTTTGTATGAAAATTACGATGATTGCTCTCTCATACATACCCAACAAAATACGTACACACCCATACAACCTCAGTATACCAAATTGATAGGCCTGTTACATTCATCATGCATAAACATTAAAATAATCCCGGATAGTATTTTGAACCATACATAAGTGGCAAAAGTTGTAATTATACGGTGCAACAGTAGGTACCTTAATTGAGTTATAAAATTATGCGGTGTTTCTTGAGAGAGGCCAAAAAATATATTTTGAGAAAAAAAAACGATACGGGGCCCTAGCCTAAACGTCTCAATTTCCACAAAGTCTGGACATAAATTAAAATTTATTTATACGTATATATACGCCGAAGCGAAATTAATCACGGCCGTGTCCTTTTTTATACACGACGACTATTTTTTGCTCGACCGTCGTTTTATATGGATGATGATAATATACAAAAACCTTCGATATTGGCCTAGACTTAATATATCCGTCATCTTCCAACCTTCGATTGCCACATAAGTCTATTGAATTCTCACAGCCGGATACCTTATATACCACGTCCGAACAGTACGCCGAATCATTTACAATCTCTTACCTGAAATGCAAAATAATAAAAATTCATTAGAGACGATTTCAAATTTTTATAAATAAAATTGAATAAATGAAAATGATCGTACGTTTACTTATTAATAGAACACTTTTCGTCACCTTCGTGTAGGCCTAGAATATTTCATATAAGCATGAGAACAATGATATAATTCAGTGTGCGACCATAATTGGGATGGTCAGTTTTAAAAAAAACAGAAGCCCCTTTTTAGGGATGAAATATAAGAGATAACATGTTAGTATTTATATATATATTTAGTAGTTATAGTGAGTATACATGTGTTAGATCCATTAGGAGGTGCCGGTACTGTTGGCAATGTATCACCAGCAGCGTTTCCCTCATCTTCTCTACAGCGACACGCTCATATTAGACTTACTGATAAATCCTAAACTAAGTCGATTTATAATAAATACTATACCATACGATACTATTATTGCACAGTAGAAAGACCGGGAAGGAATCGTATAACAAAAGCAATGAGATCATATATAATAATTGTTGAACGTGTGTATGTGTTTAAAATCTGTCTGTATGGTTCCTTAAACCATCAGTGCTACCATATGGAAAAATAATATTTTATATAATTATTTATTAGTAAATATCTTAAATCTAGAAATTCGTATTAAAATGATAATAATTTTAAATTAATTTCAATACAATATTAGAGATATTTTATGATGTATTATAAATGACAATTCTCAAAAAACAGTATTTATCGGGAAACTGAGGAGGTTGTCATAATATGAAAACCGTATTAAATTATTTTATTTATAATTTAATTTCAAAACTCAAACATCTTCTTAATGACAAACATTGAACAACTTATTACCGTACTATTAAAAAAATCAAGCAGAACAACAAAAAACATTAACAAATTGATTACCATAGTTAATCAATATTTGACTTCTTAACAATTAGTAGGTGCATATACCCAAACTACCAATCAAATAAATTATTGGAATAGTAAATACTGTCAGATAATATTCTAATAATTTTATTTTCACTTGTGATAATTATATTAAAAAAAAATTGCAAAATATTTCCAGCCTCACCACGAGTAGGCAACTAAACATATTTCAACTTTTATATGAGTATACTTTAAAAAAAATCATACGTAAATAAAATAATGCAATAACCATATTCTTAAAAAAATCATTGGGCATAGGTGGATATCAAATAAAATATAAAATAATAGAATTTTACCAATTTATCTAATCAAAATATAATTAACATACCTAAGAGGAAAAATTATTAACAACCCGATTTTATTTTATCAAAAATGTATTTTATATGGTTCAAATACATTTTTTTATTTATCTAATATAATTAATTTATTTAGAGTACCTATGCACGTAGAACTTATATTACAAATGAAAATATTTTCCGAATAAAATTAAAATGAACCTTGTTAGTTTTTCTTACGAGTGTATTAATAGCTTAGTTGAATTGTAAATATCCTAATTATATGTATGTTAGGTCAATATTTTAATAATATTGCACGTTATATTAGTGAGTGCTTGAGTTGATGGTCGTTATAAGATATTTTATTAAATTAATTTTAATGGGCAAAATGTGTTTGTCGACTCTGGCTCGCCGAGATACTGGCTTTTGGGGTGTAAAGTTTCAACCTAATCTCCAATACATTCTGTATGAAAGCAGCGGGTGAAACTTGTTGTCTCCACCATCGCGACCAAGGGCCACACGCCGAAGATTTATAAGCTTCACTGACGACGTGCGAAAATTTTATTACTTATAAAAACATTACTCATCCTAATATATATTAAACGAAAAGTTAATTAATACAATGTTGATTTACCGGGATATAAAATTTTCAACATTATAAATTATAATAAGATATGTTCGTTGAAAAAAAACCAGCGCTAGTATTTCATCTGTTCAAGGACATATGTATTATATTAAAAAAAAGAAATAGTCATGTTTTGCGATTGGCTATAAATTATATATTTTGACATAACCCACACACAAATACTACATGTGAGAATATTATCGATTTCGTAAATCAAATTTTGTCGAATAAGACACGGCCCCTGTGACGGATTAATAAATATACATTATTAAAAATGACCTCGATTCACTGGTTGATTATAAAAAATCTGCCGAAATGTAAGGAGACCGATTCAATTATAATTTTTTTTTTTATTATTTTATTACGATTTTATCATATTAATAGGGTTACTTAAATGCACCTTAGGCTCGGTGCATTCGCCTATTTATTTTTGCATCGTTTATGGCCGCCACAGACAATGTTTAGTAAACGCTTTTGGGTTTTACAAGCTTTCAAGAGTTTACCGAACGTGCTTTATACCGAATATAAGATGTTTTATTTCCTGCTCTTTATAAAACATGACAAAAACAAAAACTACTTAAAATAGTGCCGTGATAAATTGTGAAAGGGTAAACAATATTTATATACAGTAACTACAAAAAAAAATAAACAACCTTGTGCGTGTTGAAAATAACCAGCATATTATTAAAATCCTAATTATAATTAGTGTTTTGCGGAAATACATCCACAATTAATATAACTAATAAAATTTTATAGAAAACATATAATCAAATTAAGTTGGTAAATACACACTTAAAAAAACCCAATAAATTTAGTTGAACTAATCAACCCGGCAGAAATGTTTAACTGTTAGTTTAATCGATTGACTGAAACCGTTTTACATGTTAAAATTCACGCAAATAAATATATATGTATACACATATAATTTAATTTAAATGTTTCTCATTTCAAACCTATGCAATAATAAAAATAATAATGGAATATTTCAGATATTTTACTCTTTGAAATAATATACTAATAAAAATTGCTTGTTTTCAATTGAATCGATTGATAATTCATATAATATTTTTGTGAAATGAGTTAAACCAATTAGAGATTTTATATATAGTAAAGGGAAATAATTCTGAAAAAATGAATTAACCTCGATACACCAATCATACCAGAAGTGGCAGGTTCGAGTCCTGCCTAAGATGATTGGTGTATCGAGATTAATTCATTTTTTCAGAATTATTTCACTTTAATATATTGTTAAAGTATGAATTGATTGATTTAATTATTCGGTAATTAATTGGTAATCGTTATATATGTCAGTTATTATAAAATAAATTTTTAAAAATATTAATAGGTAAACGTTTGTTTAAAAAATATAAATAGCGTTTGAAGGATTTTAGGCCATCGCATCGCGTGCGCGCTTGTGTGGAAATCAACCATAAAACATAGAATTAATTAAAAATATTATATATTATTTTTTTATTAATTAAAGTATGGTATAATAAGCATAATATTTGGGTTAAGGTATTATTAGTGAAGTGTAGTGGAGTAGGTTGTGGTTGATATGGAGGGGAGCACTCGTTTACGACTTTCTTTACGAGCGTCACTTGAATCTTGGCTCGAATTTTACGATCTTCTTGATGCCCCATTAATTATGTGAATTGAGCTTTAAACGTTATTGTTATTATTATTGTTGTTTTACGTGCAATTTAAGTGTTTTCTTGTTTTATGTGTACTAATCCGACCGCGCAACAAGTTTTAAACAGGTGATTCATTAATATTCAACACCGCTGTAATAAAGATAAAAATTCACGTATTATCTTAATAAGAGGTCAACAAGCGAATTGTTTATTATTGTTTAATATTAAATCATTTTGCGAATGCAATGCAATAAATTCGATAATGTGCATATGAATTACGTTAACGACGAGTTCGCCGAACCCGATACTATATAAATGTAAAGGGGTCAGTTACTCCATGTTTTCATATAGTGACTTAGAAGTTTTGCACAACACGGGAAGCTTGTTCTTTTTACCCTTCCGTTTTTACCCAAACACAGGGATTTACGACCACATTTGACTAATGTATCACGAGGAGGAAAGGGCGCCGTCACCACCTACAGACTATCTGCAAAATACAGCCTTTTATAAACACCTCATTTCCACAACTAAGCTAAAACAAACACCACACACATATTAAAAAATAAAAAATAAAGAACAAACACCGCGGGTGGCATGTTCGAGAAACTATAGCACATTCGAAAATTTTATTATACCTAGACCTATTGTGTTTTAAAGATATTCTGAATTGATCAGCACATTATCTCAGATCACGACAGTCTAAAACCATGAGAAAATTATCTTGTAAGAAGCGATTCTGTGAGCAGTGAACTTGACTATTTAAATAATAAATTACAACAATTAAGAATTTCCGTTTAATAAATTTGTACACGGGTATTCTTCAATATGGTTGACGACAATATTATGTCACTGACTAATTAACACCCGCATACATTATTTAAAAAAAAATGTACATAAAGATAACCTATATAAAAAAATAAACAAAACATTTTTATATATAAACAATCCGTCGGCGTGTAAGAATCACTTTGTTTTTCACACTTATTCACTATTATTTAAACACAATTCTGATTATTTGATGATTTGATGATTCCTCTAGGAGCAAGTTGGATGATTGAATCGTTGTATATTTTATGTTTCATGGTGATTTCACGGTTGTCCAGCTTCTAGTATGGGGGTTGAAAACGCGTGCGTTCAACGCACTAGGCCTGAATAAACTGACAGTCAGGGATGAAGCCAGATACGACCCTAATTATATTGCATTATTCGAAAGACCCCTAAGATGGCCGTGCATATATAAAAAATGTAAAGTATCTAACGGTTATTTCGAGGCCGAATCATTATCCCCGTGGACGACGTCTTTGTTCGGTCGTTTGTTTTTTTAAGTAACACTGACCGCAGGGCAGCATCATTGTCGAAGGCTCTATTATTGAAGGCTCTCTTTTTTAAAGGCGACAGGTAAAATAGTGTAATTTATATTGTAACGGAAACAATGTGTGTAGAACTTTGCAGGAGGTACATTGTATTGCATAATGGACGCGCGTGACACTGAACAAACCAAACGCATCACTTTTTACACTCAACTATTCCATTGTCATTCTTCAATCACAATATTTTTTTGCATTTCGGATTACATTTATTGTGAATAAATTTTGCTCTTAAAATTGCCATTTTTTAAATAAAATTATATTACGTTTAAAATTGTTTCCACGTATAAAAAAACAATATGTAGATACAGGACTTCCGATTGATTAATAATCCTTAAATAATTTATGAAGAGTGATTGTTCAAATAATATATAATTAATCTATGTTAAGTATTCCACAACTCTAAACTTTTTTAAATTATTATTCATCATCAAGTTTACAAATGTAAGAATTCAATAATAATATTATTTTACTCAATTTAAGTGGAAAGAAAAATATCTAAACTCTTGCATTTTTTACACATTCAATTTCACAAAAAGACAAATAACACGATAATTTTGTTTTATACAATCTCTAATATTTATTTTCTTAACATCTATAGATAGAGAGCAATTTTGTGATAAATTTTAATAATTGAAAATATTTTTTGACAAATTTCAAATAGATTTATTATAAAAATATTTGAAAAACTAATTGGTAGGTATATATTTTATATAAAAAATAATATTTATTAAGAATTAGGTGAAGCTGAATTGAAATTAATTAGTGTACCATGAATTAATAAGTAAAATTAAAAACTTTTAGAGTAAATTAACCTTCTTATTATTATTGCTTATGGTAATCGGTTCAAGTTAAACTTTCTTGGGGTTAACAATCATAATATACCCTGTTACATTTCTCGCATAGTTACTTATAAGATTCAACACTTTTTTACCGATTATTTAAAAAAAAATGTAAAAGAAAGTTCGATACAAGGGACAATCTTAAATAATTATTGAACGTGGTTTTCATTAGTAATTGTGTGTTTTTGTATATGTTCCTATAATGAGAGTGACTTGGATGCGCTTTGATGTATTATTCCCCATGTATTACCTGTTCGTATAGGCTAATGAGTGATGTCCAAGTAGTGTTTATGGTAATTGTGATGGTTCTTTATTAAGAATCCGCCATTCAAATCACGTTTGCTTGGTTCGTCTCGGTGTTATTAACATTGCTCTAGCTACTTAGCGTGACGTCACGTTTACACCGCGGGCAAATAGCCAACCACTTTCGCCCTGTGCTACCTAATATTACATCTCGTGAGAATACATATTTACTAGCTATTATGTATTATGATTAATCTCTATTTTAAACCGGGACATCTCACATATGTGGAGTTAAAATCGCACATTTAAATCAATAAAACCGCCGCGGCACCGCGGTTGTTTTTTAAAACCCAGTGACTCTTCCCATACAAATAATTTACGATTACACAAATTAATACCTATCCCTTTTTGGGATATATGAGAGTATTTTTTATACTACTTACTGTATAATATATTAACAAATAATGAAAATTCGAAATTTAAAACAGAACATTTTTTTTAAATTATTTCCCCATATGTACTTCGGCATGTATTTTGATTAAGAATGTTATTAATAGTTTTTTATTAAGGATAAATATATGATAAAAAATATAGGTAGATACAAAATAAAAATTCCTGTCCTGCACTCAAACAAGATAAATACTTCAATCTAAAAAAAAAAAATCCGATGACCTGACTACATTATTAAAAATTGAACAAAACACAATTATGACTATTTGTAAGAAACTATTTTAAATTACATATTTTTATAATTTTTTATTGATTTGACGTTTTTTTTATATTAATATGTTGTAAAATTCTTTTTTTTATTTTGTAAATCGTAAAGCATTGGATTTTCTGTAAGGTTACGGTGGTTGTAGTTTATATATATGTAAATAAATAAATAAATAAATGATACTATCAAAAAAAATATTCATACTAACGGAGGTGGGTGTATTTTTTTAGCTTTAATTTTGAATAAAATATAATTGAATAATCTCACAGTGTCGGCAATAATTTGATATATTTAAATTAATAATTTTACTGATAAAAGTGCACCTTGTGTAAGTATTTAATTTTAACCTATTTAAGGCGATTAAAGTCCTCCTAAACATGATTATAACCAGAAGCATTATAAATTGTGGTTAAAATATTAAATATTAATCAATACAGAACGTCCTTCATTCAAAGACCGGTTCCAATAGAAACGCAAAACGCTTCCTGGATACCAAAGGCGTGTATTTTTTTATATAAAAATATTTCGCGATAGGTATAATTACAAGGTGTATTGAATTTTGGGAATGCACGAATATGATTGCAGTTCCTAGGAAAGTAATTGAGATATAATTGATTTGATTACAACGCTCAGAGGAACAAGTAACGCCCATGATTTTGTAATACACAATGCAAATCCCACATACGATTATAAAAAAAATATATAAATATTGTATAAAAAGCGCCCGATCGTGTTTTTAAAAATTGATCATAAATTTCTGCCGTATTAATCAAACCATGTATTTTTAATAAATTAACGGATTCCGGTTATCGGCTCATTGTGGGCCGTTCAAAATGATTAAATTGTATTTTAATATTAATTCTACAACATTATTAAAAAATACAAAAGGATGTAGGAATGTATATATATATATATATTAATGTTGTAAAAAAAACATTTATGATATGCATTACATATTGTAACAAATACACATTTCCAATTACATGCAACGATTTTTATAATATTTTAAATAAATTGTAATTATTACATTATGCAGTTGTATCTAATTAATATAAGAATATTTTAAGCTTTTCTCAATAATTTTTAATTACCTTAAAATGTAAAAAAAAAATATTTATATTTTTTTAAATAGATATTTTTGGTCCGGGTAGTTTTAGATCAACTACGATGCAACTGGCGGGACCTAATTTTGTATCAGAACAGCTGATCGACGCCATAGAAATACTGTTGACCGACAAGGGGCGGAAATTAAGGGCCAGGGGACGAAGAGGGGGCAATACCAGGGGTGGAAGGGGCTAACAACACCATCGCGATAGACAGAGATAACATCATCACATTATCCATCAGCCGGACAGAGACGGACAATCTCAACAGAATAAAACAGTACAATGACATTAAGATGAGAATAGAAAATGAGAGTAAATAAATAAAATGAAACACTTTCTCAAGGCACGCGATTCTTTGCTCTTGATTTATTCCATTGGTAGAATATTTTTTAAATATTTTAATTGAGCAGAATGGTTTGATATTAATTTGTATTTAGCAGATCCTTTATAAGAGATAGCAACTTTGCAGGTAGGTATATTAAAACACCTGGCTCAATACCCTCAAACACAAACCGAAACTCGAACTCTATTTCGAATTTATTTATTGTAGTTATACCAAATAAAACATGAGATTATTTTGTATCTCACTAATTCAATGGCATCATTTTTTTCACTATACTTTTCGACCTCGAATCGTACGTGCCGTTGAACTTTTGTTAAAATGTATATAAAAGTTGACTTTCTTTTTTATTATTTCATATGCTCATTATCAAGAATACCGCTTCTTTGTGAATGAATAAATAACAATTATTGTCGTGGATGTTAATTTATTGTTTAATCTAAGGTCAGAAAAACAGAGGCGGCATGTTCAAAATAATTCCGATAACCTATACCAGCCTTTGATGGGAGCCGTCCTTGCATTATTTTTATTTATATATTTTATTTTCTATCATTATTAACAATATAAAGTGTGTAAAGAGACGACTGGACCACCTGGTTGTATTGGTTGCTATCTGTGACATTTTATCTCGGGCAAGTGCGAAATATTTACGGAGCCGAACAAGACATGAGTAAATATATTATAAATCAATGCATCTTTTAAACAAAAATATATTGACACGATGAATAAGTCATCTCAATGTGAAGAATTACAGGTGATCATGTAAAGCTAAATATAAACCCCCCGTAGAGTACACGCCATTAGGCTACCGTACATACATTTTGTAATTAAATATTCAAATTCACCACGGTCGTGGTTTTTGGTCAATCAAAAATAATTTTTTACTTGATATATCTCTAGGCTCGGCAATTCGATAGGCAGACCACAAAAACGAAATAATTATCGCAATTTTGTCGGTCGGGGTAGAAAAAAAATACCTCCCAGTGAATGACTTTTCATACACGTGTATTCATTCTAATGGCATTTTGAAAGTTCACTTTTGACATTTGTAGGCCACCCATCCATGTGTATAATTTATGTTTGTAAATGTGAATTTATAAATTGTTACATATGTAATAAATAAAATGGACGACCTTAGTATTCTGAGCCCGGTGATCGTAAATACATCATCGCCGTAATAAGTACTCCCGTTGCGATGCTGACTTACTCCTTATATACGAGTAATAAATGCGATCTTCTTCTATAAATTATTTATTTTTAAATTTTATATTCCTTATAAGGACATGGCTAATGCATAAGTAATAAAAACATTACCTATTTCATATAAAAAAATGTACAACGATATGAATTATAAATTTAAATAATATAAAGATGTAGGTATATAACTCACACATATATATATATATATATATATATATATATATATATAAATTTAAACAAAAATTATAATTAATATTAGTTTTTTGGTTAGAAAATGGATCAAAAATTTTTTTTAAATGGTTATCAATAGGAATTATATTATTTATAACATTAAAAATTTGCATAGCATAGTCAACGTTGTGTATTTTTTTATAAAACTGTTTTTTTTATAGGCTTAACGATCTTATAAAAAATCAACCACAAATATTTCATATTCTATTTTGGGGATTTTAAATGGGAAGTCGTACGTGAGAAGATTGAAACCACAGATTCACCGAAAAGAAAATAGAAAAACATTTTTGGGTGATAGTTTAAATAAACATATTGACAATATGCCGCCTAGCGATCGATAGCTGAATTATATTTCAACAATAAAAAAAATAATCCATTCAAAAAAAAAGCGTTAGGGTACGTGAAAAAAAAATGGGGCTCTGAATATTGTAAGGGCAGGTGTCCTCACAATGGCTGGCGCCGGGCCTCGCCTTTAGTGATTCACAACGACAGATTCTTACGAGAATCCAACAGGTTTTTACCAAGTATACGAATAATAAAAATAAAATTATCACTAGGATTACGAAATAAAAAATAAAACTGTGATATTGTATGTAGTTGAGCGTGAAAGCACAGGTAAAGTACATTTCGGCGTGTGCATTTTCACACCACATAAGTATTATACATACAACGTATTACATTATCACCTTGTAAAGGCTAAGCTTAACACTTTTAGAGGGATTTTATGATGCAATATTGTCCAGCTATTAAGTTCAAAAACATATTTATTTACGTGTGCATGTACCGATTAGTCGTTGATCGAATGATCAGATAAAGAGGCCCCGAAGCAAGCCACAATTAAAATTCCTGGACCGGCCTTCGACTTCTGTGGGATAAGTCAATAAATTTACGTAATATCTAACATAGATCATTGCAGATGAAACAATCATTGATGGGAATCTATTGGATAGCTTTCTCTCTTCTTCCGGACGAGGAATTATAATCATTTTATAAATCCAAATATAACATTTCCCCTCGATGTCTGTTTATTAGAGCGATTTTCTTGGCAAGCATTCAACTTAAAAGCTCCGAATCAAATTATTTTTAATACAGAACGCGAATAGATAATTTTGTACTTTGATATATATTTAAAAAAAGGTTTTCGTTTTATTTGGTGTTGTTGTAAATAACACGAGGAGCTTAGGCCACTTCGTATGATTTGTAGACAGTCTGTCGTGTGTCTGGCATACGACTGTTTATTTGTGAATATTCAAAGGAAATAAACACGAAATACACACTCCGGTCATATACGTTCTACAAATAGGGTTTTATAATAGAAATATTTGGTTTGGAATTGAAATTTAAGCAATTTATGGGTACTTTATCCAAGCGCCAGGATATTTGGTACCACCTATTGAACTGGTTGAGAACTACGAATTATATATTATTTTATCATTGAAAATATTTAAAAAATATATCAACAAGTTAATAATTTATCAAATGGTTTTATTTTTATTCGGTTGCATTATAAGATACTAAACACGTGTATTTATATAAAGAACATCGAATATCGGATATATAAAATTTATGGCTATGTATTATATTATTAACACGCCTTTTTGTCGGCATTATTTCGTACGGAAAATTGTCATTGTCGGAATCCCCGTGTACTTATTTATTTATTTATTTATTTACCCTGTGAGAACTGAATTGGTATCGGAAGTCAATTGACAATGGCCCGAAAAAAAACGAAGGGTCTCTTCCCTTTCAGTAGTCTACTGATGTCTCACTTACTTTTAAATAAATAAAATATCGGCTCAGAGTGGGAAGACAATAATCAAATAAATTATTAGGTAATTGATCGTAACGGTATTCACCTGTCGAATGAATGAAATCCCACGTATAGATAATGTATCCATTGACGGTATTCTAAATATCAATGAACGAGGCAATAATATTATGTTATGCTCACATAAAAACTTAAGAGGCCATAAAGTTTTACTACCCCGTCCAACGCCGATTACTACATGAAATATTATCAAATACCACTAAATTGTTATCTTTGACCGCGTGCCACCGATTTTATGAATGTTCATTTCACCTGCTCCAGTGTATAATATCGTAAGTGCAAAAAAAAAGTCTTTATGGAACTGAGCCACATATTCAATCTGCTAACACTGCCTGTCACTCGGTTTAATTATTATTTATAAAATATAACAGTTTATGATTAAATACCTTCTATTGACAGAGACATGAAATATGTTATAGATAATGGATGAATCTACATTAGTTGCCGGTCAAATTGGACTATTTTACTATTTCGAAAAAGTTCCACTTAATAGGTTAAATAATAATATTTTTTGACGTTTCATACATGCAATGTGTGGCTCAGTTCCATACAGACTTAAGAGCATGCGATTTCATTCGACAGAGAGGCGATATCTTTTTTGCATATTTTTAGCATGTAGGTACCCACCGCTCGATGGTTTGATTTATGTTATTTTAATTATGGGTTACGTATAATTGATAATGTATTTTTAGGTGTTCTGACCTGCTATTGCCATCCAGGGGTAAAAGGTGTGATTCGCCGTCTGCTGGTGAAGTTGTGTAGGAACTGGTTGAGCTCCTCCTCCGAGGGAGCACTGATTATTCCACGAGGACAGGGAAGCCGCTGACCTGGCCGCCCCCGCAGCCGTGGGAGACGTGGCAGGGTCTAAGGGTGCTCCGTATGCCGACCTGGCATCGGGGGTGCAAGCCGAGGGTCTGGCCGAAGACCAGCTCTTCTCCGCATAGCCATTCTGGCCACTGTCTTTAGAACAGTCTGGTTTGTATGCCGGGGGCTGAGGCTCTGAAGCGTATAATTTACAAGCTGCTGCGACTGAGGCATCGTACGGGGAGTCCTGGGGAGCCCTCTGAAGGGCATGTTGAGCTCCATAAGGTCCCATCCCTAGACCCAGAGGGAATGATCTGTAAGCTGCCGCTTGATCTCCAGCACCGGCCTGATGATGGTGTGAACCGTAGAAACCGCTCTGCTCAAAGTACGAATTCATCTTGACTAATTCCACTTTATCAAATATCACGATACGAAATATTCAATACAACCCGAACCGACGATAACTGTCAGTACATTGTTCGGGCTACGGTAGCACACTTTTTGTCACTCAATTATTGCATATCTCAATTATAAAAGACCATTGACGATGCCGATTACACGGTATAAAATATATTTAACGGCAATTAGCTCGATGATAAACTTTGTTGTTCTTTAACTTGTGTTCGAGTGAATATTCGTAATGTAATGTTCACGTGTTATTGTACCGGTATATCTACTCGGCCGCGACTTTACTGCCTCGTAGTTGGTACACCACTGATTCTCTGCACTGCTACTAGTCCTGCCCTGGACACCTCCTCCCCTCCCCTCACAACCTCTCCCCACCCCTTCACCACAACACGCTCCCCTCCGATTATAACAGCTCACTCTTTTCCTCAACAGAGGGCCCGTCAG
This sequence comes from Agraylea sexmaculata, assembly GCA_022606485.1. Taxonomy (NCBI): domain Eukaryota; kingdom Metazoa; phylum Arthropoda; class Insecta; order Trichoptera; family Hydroptilidae; genus Agraylea; species Agraylea sexmaculata. The sequence continues at coordinate 47,183 of JAGTTH010003798.1, read as the reverse complement.
CCGAGAGGTGTGCACTGATAACAATATCAACCACCGATAAAACCTTTATACATTTTTAATTACAACAAACACTAGACCATATTTTTTATTAAAAAATATATATATTTTATATTGCAAAAAAAAATCTGATTTTTTATTTTTTCAGGTCCGTGTACTTAAGATGTGGTTACTGTAAAAAACACACAATATGACAATGATGACCGTGTCGAATAAAGGACAATAGCGCTCAGTTTGCGAGTAGCGAAGGACGCTGTGGGGGGGAAACAGTCTCATAATAGAGTGAGAGGCGATAAATGTGACTTTTATATGTTTAGTGCCTGTAATGCGGCAATATAGCTCCGTCTCTTTTACTGCCGCGCCGTTTCAGAGCATCAAAAGAAAGCCGCTGTAAGTGCTTCGCTTGCAAACGGACTCATAAAAGAGAGAAGCAACAGCGCACTATTGCCGTCTCCCTCTGACACACGCGCTCGCCCGCCTGACAGTATTGTCTCTTTCCCTCTCGAGCGGCTGCTTGTTGATAGTGTGTGCGGTGGTGGGGGGCGTCAATTGTCCAATCAGAGTGGGATTTGTGTGAAGGGAAAAGAGCACTTGTATTGAGACATCAAGAGATGTTACAATTATTGTTATTTGTTAAAATCGGCACGAGAGAACCAGAATGAGATGTCAGATGCACTCGGGGACCGTTTTTATGGCATTATTCTCGTTCTAAGGGAATCTCTTCATGAATATTTTACAAGCCACTGTAAAATATTACTATTATATACCATACATTTTAAAATTATTTATATATCCAGATAAAATAATATATCTATCGCCTTTTGACATCTACAAATATCAAGATCAATGACCAAGTAGATGAGTATGACACTGGCAACACTAAATTTCTCATTCAGATTCATCTGCTAGGTCTATAATCTTGATATTTATACAATCAGTTGTCTAGAATTTTTATCATCATAAAAGGTTTGACTCATTTTTAAATCAAATATTATTAATCCATCCTTTAATTAATATATTACCTACCTATTGGTAAAATTGTTGTATATATATCTTCACATGATATAAATAAATTAGATTTTCATTTAAAGATATGATGTTACATATATTTTTTATTTTTGTTGTGAAAAATCAAATATTTAAATCAAATGAAAGGTGGACAATAATATATTTTAGATAAAATTAACAAGCTTCTTTAAATTTGTATCTTATATGTTATGTAAATATAGATTTTAAGCATGTCTGTAAATATACATTAAACTAAGCTGAGAATTTGTATATTTATGGTTATGATCTAAGGATTTTTAATAAAACTACAGAGAAAATTAAATTGATTACAATATAAAATCATCAAAAGAAGTTAAAATGAATGAGGAATGCATTTTCAATAAGCAAAATTACATTCTAAAAAAAAAAACCAACAGTTTACAAGTCCATAAAAGTATGTGCTTATAAAAAAGAATGCATTCAACAGACACAACTTAAGAATGTGTCTTTAATGAACTCATTCTACACTCGAGTATGCTACAATTACTTTTTAATATAAAAAATATTTATAAGGTAAGATCGAGATGTGATAATGAAGTGGTTTTCTGAGGTAGCGAATTTTAATCAATACACAATCACATATTTAGTGGTCGAATGTATTTATTGAAACGTCTCTTTGTGGTAATCGTTTAAAAAGTCATAAAATTGTGGCACGTGCTTTGTATGAGTCACGTAGAAAATAATATGAGAAGTAAAAAGGAGTTGATTTTTAAAGGCACTTGAGTGATCGTAAAATGTGACAAATAAACTACTCAAGGGACAAACTGACACACTATTTATACAGCAAAAAATACGTTTCTAATATTATCCCCAAAAGATAGAAAAAAATACTGTTTATTCCCACGGGGAATCGAACTTGAAATAAACACTCTTCAACAAGTTAAAAAAAATACTCCGATTGTTTTTCAATATACATATTTGGTATGGAAATAAATTTGTTATTGAATATGATCTACCATTTATTTATTGTATATAATTTCATCTAAATACTTTCATTGTTATTGTAATAAAACGATAAGTATGGTGTTATATTATTATAGATAAAGTATTGTAATCGTAGTAGCTAATTCATATATTTTTAAATAAAAAGACGCATATTCAAAGAGTTTCATTTTGGACAAATGCCCACATAAAAATACATACAAAGTGGAAAAAAGAGCTTGAAAATTATATATATGATTGTAATTTTAATTAATTAGTTTTATTTCTATCCTACAACCAATATGCCCATATTCAACTCTCAATTTATCGAAAAAAAGTATGAATTTACTCTTTTAATACATAGGATTAAATAGCGACTTTAACTACCATAAAAATTTATAATTGTTCATTTCACGAATTAAAAAACTGTATCGGTCAAATCTAACGTTTATTTTAAATAAAACACTTGCTTATCAATTAAATATTTGCATTTTATTTATTTAAACAACAATACGAATAGTGGAAATATAGTTTTATGAATTACGTTTCGTATAAATTAAAGGATTTCTCACCTTAACATCCTTATGGGGTTTTAGGGCTGCCATCTGTGTCACAAAGCCTGAAACAGAGATAATGTACTTAAAATAATATCCCTTATATGCTTTAAAATAACTTAATATTATGAAAACTGCATTTTTAGTAATAAAAAAATATTTTTGGATAGGTAATAGTATGTTATATATTATTGAAGGATTAGGATATTATTGAAGAAATCACAACAGCTGTTTTAAGCAATGAAATATCTGCGAAAATATAATAAACAACATCGCAAGTAAAAGAATGTGTAATTCTAAGAAATTGCATAATTATATAAGCCATTTTCGATATTAATATTTTTTCCATTTTAGAATATGGTCATAAAATTTTTAATTAACTCACTTTATATTACAGTTCAATGGTTCATTGATTATTGGAGATGTTTTATAGACTATAAAACGTAATAATTGTAGAGTAATAATAGTAATTTCATGACTAATAAACATAAAAATAAACGACGCCGCTTGACTACTGCCATCTAGCGGCATTGACACGAATCTTTTTTATGATCGTGACGTAACGAAAACTTAAACCCTACACTATTATATCAAAAATAAACATTTAACATTAAATAAATCTAAATATAATATTTTATAACACATTAAAAATAATATTCCGGTTAAACATTTTTAAAAACTGTGTGTATTTTAAGATATGATACTTTTTATATTGAAAAGCACGGATACATAAACAAACAATATCTACAAAAAAAATATTCATCATTATGTAATTTAATTTTAATCATATTTAGCTTTTGGATTCCCTTTCAATTGGTTTTAACCTTAAAATATCATTCATTTTTTATTATTTTCGAATTGTGCTTTTAACACTATTTTCGTATAAATTATCACAACGAAATCGAATAAAGATTTTATCATACACTTTATGCAAATTATAGCCTTTAATTAATGTATGTATATTTCAAATATTCACGGATAAAAGAATTTTTCAATACAATTCATATCATAGTTTATACATTTTATTATTAAAAACATATCAAAAAATCACTATTCCATTCACAGACATTATAAACATCAATAGCGGCGAATAACTTCAGATATACCGACATATTTTAATTATTCATCAGATGATATCGAAAGTGACCCCTCCTTAGTTTATACATTTTATACACGTATTTTCTATGTGTATTAGAATCTAATAAGATTTTTTTTTGTATTTATATATTTATATTTTTCCAAATTAGTCATTAATTACGTCGACAAGGTGATAAGCTCTTATCTTTGTACGCCTACACAAGATAATATGAGTCAATTATTTTAAAGTGATCCAATTATAAATGAATTAAAATTGCGGTAAATTATATATTGAAACAACCGAATATGATGGTGAATATTTCTTGAGTATTGGAATTTAATAGTAAACGAAGCCATTACGAATATTGCTTGCTCGTTCCATCTTGCATAATAATGGCCCATTGTATTGCGCTATCTCGCTCGCACGCCGGTGAGCAAATATGGCTGCCATGGGGAAGACGGTGGGCGTGTTTCAGGGCTGGCAACATTTTTTTATTATAATATGTAATTTCATAATTAGTTGTTTTTATGCATTTAAAATTTTATACTTATTAAAATATATTTTTTTATCCACCAAGTATATTTCATATAAAGAAAAATATTTGTACTTCAAATTTCGTTTCTGACAATACATTATAATAAATGCATAATCAAATTAGATTCTTTCGTATTACCTACGGTACATTTTGTGTGTTTCAAATATTAACGAAACATTTCTTAACAAAATAACTCAATCCCAAAGAATACATAAATAATGACCAATATTATAACAAATCTTTATTTAAAAAAGTTTCAATGAGTTACGTATCTATAAGAATATTATACTACTCTAAGAAGTAACCATTTGGGCATATCAGAAACTTGTACTTACTATTGTTTTTTTCACAAAGGTGTAGTTATAGCTAGATGCAAAATATATGAATAGCCTTTATAGTATAACATCCTATTTTCGTAATACTAGATTTTTTAAGAAACACCCGTACTTTTTCTAACCAAGAAATAAAAATATATAATATGGTGCAAATGTCTGAGAATGATGAGCGATTGCTTCCAAGAACGAAATAACTTGTAACTATTGCAGTACATTATTGTATATATTTTAAATTATGTATAATATATCAACTAAAAATCCCGTATTATGAAGTAGCTATTGTAAAATTAGAAAACCGAAACCACTGATATATTAGCATGTCACAACCTTGAGTTTGACAAAGACCACACTAGTCTACTTGGTACGCCATCTTGATATTTATACATGCAGTTGTGTGGTCTGCTAATATATCAGTGGTATCGTAGCTACAATCAAAGAGCTAGTCAAACACAAAATTTATAAGTAATCAACATTAAAGTAGCATTAAAGTAATGAGTATATCTTCAAAAACAACAAGTATCAAAATATACCTAATTATACGCTTTATGGAATATTATACGAACCGAAGAAATGATTTTATTTATTAATAATGATATGAAATTAAAAAAATCCAAGACTGAAGAGGATAGGCTACTTAGGTTCGAGCGGAAGATTCTTAGAAGGATCTTGGGTCCTGTTCAGGAGGCACCGGGACTATTTAGAATTAGACGGAACGATGAGATTTACTCATTATATAAGAGCGTGAACGTAGTGCAGTTTATTAGGGCTTTAACATTAGGTTGGGTTAAAGAGCAGGAGAGATAGTATCGGAAATACTATCCAGCAAGCCTGTGGGTAAGAGAAGGCAGGGTAGACCTAGGCTAAGGTGGGCGGACGAGTTCTATAAGGTAGTTAGGAATTAATAACTGGAGGAGCATTAAGTGGAAGATGCTGGTGCGGGAAGCCTTGGTTCATCACTGAACTGGAGTGCTTGTGATGATGATGATGATGATAAATGTAATGCTAATGCAAGTTTACATTTAATTGTCAATAATAATAATATTAATTTAAATCAAAATAATAATGAGGTGGTAGCCCTTGAAGAGCGGCCATTATGGCTGAAAACGGCCGTTACATTTAAAGCGGAGCTCGTTTCGTACGCTTCTAAATGGATACGCACGTCGTTAGTGAAAGAGAGACAACCATACAACATTACGATACACTTTTTATCCATTTCCAAAATGTATAGAACAGCTCATGGGTGTATGTACACAAATAGATTCCTTTACATTTTGTACGGACACAAAAATATTTTTATATTATCTTCTCGGACTTATAATTCTCTGAATAAATCAATCGGTTTCCTTTAAAGTGTCTAGCCTTTGATAATATTAATTGACATCGAGCATCTTCATTAAATATATAATCAATTTGCATTCATAAAACACATCAAAGTCGCCTTTATTTCCTATTATTAAAATAATTATGTCGTCACTCAATACATTATTTATATTTATAAGAGAATTAGGGTAATTTTAATTAAAATTTTAAATTTGTTAATGTATTTTTATCTTCTACTTGTTTTTTTTAATAGAACGGTTATATTTCATTTTTGCTTTAAAGTAGGTTTTGTTATCGATTAGAAGAAATTTTTAATTTAAAAAATGAAGTAAAAAAATGGGAAATTAAATACATCTTAAAAATATTTTGAAATTATTTAATATTTTTAAATGCTCTGATTTGTTTTTAATACGAAGATAATAAGTTGTTTGTTTTTTCAGTCGAAAGAAGTCTGAATTTTAAACAACACAATATTTAAAAAGCGATTTTGCCGATCAATACAGTTTTTTGAGAATTTTCATTTATTATGCATTATTAAATATCTCATAATCTCATATTATTTTGAAATGAATTTAATATTATTATCATTAAAATACCCGTTTCGAGATTTTAGATATGTATTAATTGTAGTAAAATAATTGTAAGAAATATTATTCTTCCATCAGGTAACACTGATGGTTGACGGACCCGCACATACATACACACACCTTAGACAATTATATATATTATATAAGGAAATGCAGGTGGTTGTGTTTAGTCTTATAGCGGCACGTTCCAACGACAAAACTAAAATGATGAATAAATTATTCAAATGTATACACGAGTGTTTCCAAAGCAACATACACAATCCAACTAAGTCAAGATCAATCTCAAATACCCATGGAAGGTCACTATACGGTTAAATACAATTGAAGGACGTGTTTTTTAAAATTAAAATAAACGAGGTTTTTGTACTGAAGTCCAGAGCATCCTTATAGAAACTTGTTCCAAGTGTCGCGATCTGGGAGTCCTGGAATCTATTGTGTGGTAATTCTTCTATTATTTACGAGAGCATTCTGTTTTTATAGCTTACGGTATTAAGTAAATAATATAACGTATATTTTGACCACATTTCTTTGAGACAATGTAGAGGAATAGCTTGTAAAAGCTGACACAAGACACGCCTATATCTCGTCTCTTGTCCAAATGCTGACTTAGCAAAAGCCATGATTATTCCCGAGACCTCACACATTTACTATTATTACTCCCATGTACTTTATACTTAAAGAACGATGCCGATTCCCATAAATATCTGTCAAAAAAATCATATATATATATATATATATATATATATATATATATATATATATATATATATATATATATATATATATATATCGCATGAGTGGCTAAATGCATGGTTAGTTCAAGTAGATCAAGTGGCCAAAAACATCATTTACCTGGCAAACATTATACTGTAAACATTTCTCTTCATATCTTCATTTATATTTCACAGTAAAATGGGTAAATGCATTGTTACTACATGTCATATGGATTCAAACATACACTCAAATACATCTAGGCTCAGTTTTTACCTCAGACTACTTCTTTAACATGTTTAAAATATTATTGGATTTTAAAGTATTGTCACAGCCACTCTCGGGGTCACTAAAAATGTGTTGAGTTAGGGAGATACACTTATGCCTTTATCGAATAGGAAAAAATAGTGCAACAATACACGAGCTACACAAATTATTTATATGGAATGCGATATTTAATGTTTATATCTATGGATAATTATTAAATATGCATTACATTGCTTGATAGTTAAAATTTCTAAAGTACCTCTTAATCTACCAAACAACCATTTAAAGCCAGTTTCAGTTTCAGTTATGAAAATCAAAATTACAATCATAAACACAACACATTTTATATTTAGGTTTTTGTATTCAAAAAACAGACTATTTCGTTTGTTTATTTATTTTTTTAATGAAAAACATTGTATTTCTACACAATGTCAAATAATAAATGATAGCTGTTTCATAATAAAATTGGTGAAATAACACTAAATAATTTATATTTCGCATAGGTTATCTAACAAATGTCATACTTGTGTTGTTGTTATTTTATTAAGAATTAATTCCATAAAATTTATAAAATATGCAATATTAGTATAATCAACACCTCACAACGATACTGGATTTTATTTATTGAGAACATAAAAATTAGATGTGACCAGAATGCGACAAAAAAATAATAATGTTCACACATTCTCGTCCAGACTAGACTGATTGAGGTCAAGTTTTTTCACATTTGAACTATTTTAATTTCAGTTTTATCGATTGTCGGATGACCCAGAGTAATATATTCGATAATATTCAGTGGTATTTATACGGTAGTGGGCCATTAAAGAGTCACCTAACCCACTTGTGAGGTTGAATCAATAACTGGGCAATTCCACACATTTATACCAACCACCATAATATAAGCACCAATACATCCTCATAGAAGGGAGTAGAGATTTGGGGCTTATGGGCAAGTGCTGACTGAAGAAATACTCCCCCAAGTCGATTCAATATCATTTATGTAAGAAGTCTTGCTGTGTGTGCCTCCGCCAAAATAAACTACCGTATTTACCCCAAAGGAAAAATATGATTTATAATAATGGCCTTCCGGGAGTATAATATATCCTTTTATAAGTAAGAAATACGACAGCTCTTTGTGCCCCGCCGCATATAATAATTAAATATATGTAATACCTACTAGAGTTATTTTAATTTGATGCCCAGCTTGGTCTACTGTGGCACAAATTCATATCAATAAAATTCAAATTGTCCAAAACAAGTGTCTTAAGATGGCTTTAGATCTTGAACCTGGCACATTTCTTAAAGAAGTCCACAAGGACATTAAGTTAAAAATGATCAAAGCAAATATCGCAGATTTGAGTAAAAAACATTACACTAAAATGACAAACTTCCCGACTTACCCAATCATAAGACATGGAAATAAAACCAAACATGCCTTGATGAAACGTTACTTCATTTTACCAACGAACTTCCAAAACTGATTTTAAAAATAAAATAATATTTCTAATAATCCACTCAACTCAAATTTGGTTTTGCCCAAACAAATTGTTATTTAGTTTTTAAGCATTATATTTTGTAACTGTATTGTTAATATTGCTTTTATCGTTGTTATTAAGTTTATATATATATAAGTTTGTAAATGGGTTTTTATTTTTTTCCCCATTTTTTCTATAATTAAATACCATTACTCATGTCAAATTTAAAAAAAACATTCTCATGTTAGTTATATGTAAAAAGATGTAAACACTCTGTACACCTTAGTCTATTTCCAAAGATGTATTGTTCTATCAATCAATGTAAAAACTTATGCATAATAAAGAAATTGTAATATATATATAATTTTAATTTAAATATTCAATTTGTTAATGTTTTTTTATATTATGCTTGATTTTTTAATAGGACGGTTATATTTTGAGCTTTGATTTCATTTTTGCTTTAAAGTGTGGAATTATTATGCATTATCAAATTAAATACCTTTAAAAATATTTATTTAATAATTTCAATCGATAATGTCCTCTGCTCTGCTTAATTTTTAATACGAAGGTAATTAGTTTTAATTTTCAAAGTAAATTAGGATAATTTAATACAGTTATTATTGAGTATTTTTATCATTAAAAAAATCGTTAAATAATTATATATAAATATAATTTTTCCATCTGGCAATCCCAAGCTCGATACGTCACTCCGTTTGAATATTATTTATTTATTTTTTTTATTCCGTTTTCATATAATGACAACACTCATCACAATATTTAAAAAGCGAGTTATCTAATAATAATAATAAATACTGTTTTTTTAGAATCGTCATTTATTATGCATTATTAAATATCTCTAATATTATATTGAAATTAATTTAATATAATTAGGATTAAAATACACATTTAGAAATTTTAAATATGTATTAATTGTAGTAAAATAATTATATGAAATATAATTCTTCCATCTGGTAACACTGATAGTTGATAGATCTGTACAGACATACAACAATATATATATATATATATATATATATATATATATATATATATATATGTATATATATATATATATATATATATATATATATATATATATATATATATATATATATATAAATAAATATATATATATATATTTATAATATTAATTCATCGAACAGAGACATGTCTCCGCATTGAGTGATAAATTATACAAAAAAATTAATTTGGAAACAAATTACACTCAGACCTAGTCCAAAAGGATAAAAAACAGTTTTTTCAATCGCTCACAATTGTAGAGCACTGTGCGGCATTTTGTGCGGCGGCTGTGGGGATCCGTACAGACAGACATACAACATACACACTCGTGAGACATTTATATATATGATAATGTAATATAAGAGTATGAAAGCCAAGGTATTCGGGGTTCCATGTATGAAGTGCATTACACGTACAACAAGACGGGGAATGTGTCTTGAATAACTTTGTGCTAAGCAATCTCTTGTATGTATAATACATACTATTATCATGACCATGTACTGTTTGTTCTCTTTCAATGTGTTCTTCAAAATAACACTATTTATATTCTGGCTAACTGTACTTTTAGGGCGCAATCCATTAGTTATTCAAAGGTCGATATTCGATTTGCAAATTGATTAGAACACGGTCGTGAATAATGGAGCCGTCCTGAAAAACAGATTTACTTTCAGATAACACCTATTTTCAAGCCACGCGTACCTTTTATATGACCCTATTTGATAATATTACCACTATGTTTAACTGTGTGTTATATTTTTAAACATAATAACACAGCGATTACGATTCAAGAGAAAATGTACAAAAAATAAAAAAAACACACACCTACCACAAAATGTCGAATTATTTATGTATTTTGATATCTTATCAATACAAACATGTAAATTATATTTATTAAGAAGTTATAAATCATCCGAATTAATTTAATTATTCTATATATATCGAGGGTATACTGCTAAAATGCACTTTTCATATTTTGAGTTAGGCATGCTTTTGTATATGTTTTTTATTACTTTATCTAATGCCAAAACGCACGTTTAGCATTAAAATAAACATTTTTAGTTTATGTTAGTTAAAATAGAGGTATTTTTTATAACTGTGTTATATTTGGAAAGATAAAAGAAGTCATTAACTTTAACCACATTGTAAATTATTCAAATATATACCATACATTTATAGTTCTGTTAATACTTTTTTTTGCCATTATCTGAAAACAATGAAATATTACTTAGTGCTTTTTGCAGTAGAAAGGTATTTGCTATATTGTTGAAATATGATTCATTAAAAATAGTAAACCTATTCTTGCATTTTAATTTTTGGCAGAAGTGTAGGGTATTAAAATAATAATTTATTATGCTTTATAAATTTTATAATCGATATTAATTTATAATCTATGTACATAGGTATTAGACAATTTTTTTAGAGACATTCATAGTCGGTTTAATTTGTGTATTTGGGAAAAATAAACCATGTAACAAAATTGCGTGGTTATAAAAAATGTACCTAATCAATAATTACCCACAAAAATACAGTTTTTGGAAAAACATTAAAACAAGCAAGAAGAACCATAAAATTAATATTTATGAAAATATTACTATATAATATAATATGGTATATTCTGCTAAATTTAAAATAAGATTGCATGAGTTTGTTCTTTTGGTCTTCATCGAATATATTCAATGCCGATTGCATTACAGAACAAAGTCCTTATGAAAGAGAATAAATAATAATAAAAAGTGACAGTTTTCGTGTCACTTTAAAGAAGAAGGCCTAACTTAATGAAAACATAACAATTCATTTGATTGCTCGTTGACGTGGGCGAACAACTTAAGTGAGGGCAACCCCAATAATAATATAATATATAAATAGATATCGAGTGTTCTTATAATTGATAAATATTTTTATGAACAAAACTTCTTATTACGCTTGAAGAATTTTGCTAGGGCGTCATTGTTTTGTTTTTTTTTTATATTTTAGTGGAGATTTTTTTCAATGTCAATACAAAACCCTGAACATGTCGTCAAATCGACTCCATTGCTCCTCGGCCAAAGAACAAATCGACTGCTCCAGCGTATAATATCGTAAGTGCAAAAAAAAAAATCTGTGTGTTCTTAAGTCTTTATGGATCTGAGCCACATATTGCATGTATGAAACGTCAAAAAATGTTGATTTTCAATCATTATTTAACCTATTAAGTGGGACTTTTTCGAAATAGTAAAATAGTCCTATTTGACCGGCAACTAATGTAGATTCATCTATTATCTATAACACATTTAATGTCTCTGTCAATAGAAGGTATTCAATCGTAATTTGTTATATTTTATGTATAATAATTAAACCAAGTAACACGTGAAAGGCAGACTTAAGAGCACACATATTTGTTTTTGCACTTACGATATTATACGCTGAAGCAGTCGAAATACTCAATGGCATAAAAACACAACAATATGTATAAAGTAGCCGCCTTTATGACCTTATAAACTATTCCATGTAACACAGAAAAGACGACCGCCCCGACATATGCGCGTCTCTCTCCCGCGCGCTACTTGCTCGTATAGCGGCGTCTCACTCGCTCGGTGTGGATGCGCGCGCCGCGTCTCGCCTACCTCAACACAATCATCAAAATGATTTTTACGATTATTTTAGTGCGCTGTAAAAGTGGAAGTGAGCCGGTGTTTACCCTCGTCGCTTTTATTGTTAATAAATTGACTATAAAGCGGCGGTGTTGAGCGACAATGTCGATATTATATTTATATAGCCGCACTGAATTAACATATAATGTGGGGACCATTATTTTTACGATACGCACGCGCACTAAACGGAACTTTACTGCCGTGTAATTGGCCGATTCGTTTTACGAGCGACTTTTTCAAATCCCGCCGTTTTGTTTATCGCAATTGCCTCGTTAACACTTTGTTGACATGTGTAATTGTTAATTGCCACTGCTCGTTAACATATTGATTGGATTTGTAATGATTAATCATTATAATATTCTTTCCGCATAACAGTAATCATGCACCTGATATATATTAGCGGGTCATACAACATAAAGCATATGCTTAAATATCAAGATGACAGACCAAGCAGATGAGTTTGATAGCGATGAGGCGACAATTATAGACTCGTCTACTTGTACCGCCATATTAATATTGTTACATCCAGCTTTACGCATTTAATACACCTCGTCTCTAGTACATATAAAAAATATTATTAAAAAAATCCCTGATATTATTTCATGGATTTTACAATCTATCGGTAACCTTGTGTAACTAATAGAAAAAAGCCTTTCAAGGCATAAAAATACACTAGTATAATTAAAACAATTATATTAGCCCAAAATCACAGTAATCAGCTGATTATGAACATTTTATTTAATGCATTAAAATCAATTAAAAAATAAAACCTATATTGTATACATACAACTTCTGAATAATGCATTATTTTGTATCAGTTAAATGTTTTTCATTATCATAATCAATGTGCATTTTTATGTATCAATAAATCACTATTGAAATTAAGATGTTTGATGGATCCAAGTTATATATATATATATATATATATATATATATATATATATATATATATATATATATATATATATATATATATATATATATATATATATTATATAATGTAATATAATAATAATTCATCTGCTATAACGAACACCTGAACTCTAAAGATAATAAGTATGAGTTAATTTCAAATTGTTCAAATATATACAAAATATGAAATAAATATTATAATAAGGTAGGTACTATATATAGGTAATATTTTAAAATAACCGCCATTTATTATGTTTATTAATATATTATTGGCTGATTATGAGAGAAATCAAAACAGGAAACAATAATTTATACCATTATCTAAAAATGTGATATCGTAATCTATTGAAAAGTAGAACTAACAATGTATTTTTTTTAATAATGTATATTGTATGAGAAAAAAATGATATTAGAATTCGAGAATAATTTTTATTTAATTCATATGTTTAAAGGGAGGATTTTTTTCGTGTTAATAAATTTTATATCGCTTTCGTTTAATTGTTATTTGATATAAAAGTAAGCTAAATGATGTTTTGCCGTCGGCCATTATTATGTAGTTCTCCCTCCACAGCGACGCGGCCGATCAGCTGACCAATAGAAATCATGAACGGCTTGTATATAAATATTTTAATATATATATATAAAAAACCAATATCCTGAGCTGCCATATTGAAAACAGATTTACGGTGGACAGGTTCAGCAACAACATATGTTTTTTGGGACGTTTTTTTTAATACAAATCTCGATATTTGCATCCAATTCCCGCGCGACACTATCTAAAACTCTCACCACGCGTACACAAAAGTCCACTTTGGAATCCGATTTGAATTTTAGGTAAATGAGTATTTGAAACCACACCGTTATTTTTATCATTAATTAGTAGGAAACCGTTGGGATTTTCATTTTGGGCCGGTGAACTATATCAGTTACTTCTAAAAGCATCGTTATCAAAAAAAGTACTCTCTTATAATAATAAACAAACTAACTGTATTCAATGCTAGAAATAATGGAATTTGGTTTAATAATACATATTTCTAAATGATATTTCATCGACTTGATGTCAGCTGTACTATGATATATTAACACATGCCCAAGACAGAGGTTCATTGCCCCAAACTCGGGTGAAATACAAACTACTACCGAAATAAGCTCATACACAAATATACACCAACACATTTTTATATAACATATTCTTTTGATACAATTTTCTTATTTAAAAAAAATCAACAGGAAGTGGTTGAATAAACTAGGTACTTTAAGGTCTTCGTGTATTTAAAATTAATGTATTATTAACACTTTGCAGTCGTATAATATCTCGACTCACCCAAATTTTCTCGAGTCGAAAAAGATATCTTGTTAATTTAGAGTGTAAATTAAATATTATTTCAATGGGATTTAGAACCACTCATAATTATTAAACACTTATTTTAGATAATTATTTATCTACAATGTTTTTTTTTTATTTTGTACAGATGTTCTTCAAGAAATATTGCAAAATAATCCTAACAAAAGGTTTTGAAAAATAATATATATGTAGTATTTATAAGCAATTTAAAAAATTATACTTCTCATAACATTTAATGTTGAATTAAAATAATAATTAAACCCAACATAAATAATATGTATATAATTTATTATTTTGTATATCTATATATTACAGATGTTCTTCAAGAAACATTGCAAAATAATGCTAACAAATGGTTTTGAAAAATAATATGTAGTATTTTTAAGCAATTTAAAAAATTATTGCTCCTATAACATTTAATGTTGTATTAAAATAATTTATAATAAAAATTAAGCCCAACTTAAAATATATATGTATATCTATATATTACAGATGTTCTTCAAGAAATATTGCAAACTAATCCTAACAAAAGGTTTTGTAAAATAATATGTAGTATTTTTATGCAATTAAAAAAATATTGTTCCTATTATATCTAATGTTGCATTAAATTATTTTTAATAAAAATTAAGCTCAACTTAAAATATATCTACAATTTATTAATCTATATTTCTCAATCTGTATATTTTGTTTTTGGATTATTACACTTAGTGGTATTTTGAAATTATTATTATAGATTTAACTGCCCATAAAAATGACCTGTAATATATATACCCTATAGGCAATAATAATTTGCATATTTTAGTTTTTTTATATTTAAAAGTGGATTGATCCACTGTTAAAATTAATTTATTACTTTCTTCAAGTGCAAAGTTATATGTTGTGGGCTCACTAGTTGTACATATGTCCGAGTATATTTTAATCATATTTAGATAACTTTAGACAACGAATTCTCTTTTACACAACAAATATGGAATAAATCATACACGAGTGAGCCAAGAAGTGTACCTAAATAAATTTAAATTAGCTGTGTGTGTTCTTGAGTTGTGCGTAGGCGAGTCAGAGTTACGATCGAGACAAGACAGTCTCACGCCGCCATATTTATATTTAAAATCACTCAAATGCATGTTGGTAACTACGAATGTACCTTTAGTTATACAGATATGTATACAAAGTAGAATAGAAGCTCTGATTGCAAATCATTGCCCTCTGGCTGATTGCTAACCGGAGACCGCCCAGCTTCTGAATCATCGATAACACGCCAACAGCATATTTTAATAGGCTACATAAAAGTCATTCAATACCGATAAATAACAAATAAGAGTGCAAGTTTTTTGCCAAACTATGCTAAATCACGATTTATTATTCATTTCGTGCATTTTGCATTTACAGAAATAATTTATAGACTTACATTTTGCAAAACGCAACATAATGAATGCAGTCACATTGTTGAGTTATGATTGCGAAACACTTTTTTTTATTATTAACCAGCGTTTTAATGTTCAAAAAATTTTAAATTAAGTATTAACATCTTAGAAAGAAAAAATAACTTCCAAACCCGTCACCTGATTTCAATCGATTTTTCAGACCATCCTTAGAATACCGAAATAAAGGTGTATGCAAAATTACAGCTTCTAAGGTAAAATTTCGAGGTTTGGCCCGTTTTTCTTCCTAATTTGACTGGGCTAATAAAGTCGCTACTCAACAAGCCCTATAGGTGGCAGAATTTGTGGAAAAGAGTTCACGCAGGTGCGCAAATTCGTTGCCAGCCTATTCAGAGGAATAAATACTGTGGATATAATGGAAAATTTTGGCGGGAGTTTAGAAATAATTATTATAATCGCTTTCGAAAATAATGATCTCCCAAGAAGAACACTTTGAAAATAATATTATTAATATGGAACATGATTTTTTAATTTATTTTTTTATAAATATTGAAAAGCATTTTAGAAGTTTTGTAAAGCTTATCGCAAAGGCGTGAGGTATTTAACAATGGTGTTTTTATAAGAACCCGTTCCGAAGCGCATTCGCCACACCAAGCATCCGATTGCTTGAAATCTTTCACGTTATTTTTTTATAATTAAATTTAAATAATTGCCAACGAGCCCAAGATAATTCGGTCTTACTTAAATAACATTTATCTGGAGCCAAATATCAACACGGCAGCACCTGTAACGGTGATTAGACGACGAATCAAACGCCAACTAATTATTAACTAAACAGCGCTTTTGGGAAATGAATTGCAAAGAGATTTGATTTTCACACAAAATAATGATAGTATGAAAGCATATGTATTAATAATTAAATTATCAGTAGCTATTATTTTTATTTTATAATATAAATATTTATTAGGATAATGTATGATTGTGTCAAATTATCGTTTCGCAGCGCGTCTCAGCTTCCGTGTGATATTTCGCACTCGTTATAAATTCAATATCGCATTAATTGTTTTGCTTAAAGTCTCAGAGACCTGTGAAATGTGTCTAGACTAAAATGATTACACAACTATAAATTACTTTTGCCGCAATAAGTATTCTGGCCAAATGCGACCGCAAAATTTACATCGTAAGTCTAGTTAAGATAAAAAGTCAAAACAAGCGCACGTAATTGGATTTATGTTAAACAAAGTGTTTCTTGATATTGCGGTTTATTATTATAGAACGATCGATCGTGATTTATTTGAATTGATTTGTGGGTGATTTTTTATACCTATAAAGAATTTAAAGCGGCGTTGTTAAATTTAAAAGCACGTACATGATTTAAATATAATAGTACCCACATATATATTTTTTACATATGGTATTTTAAAACCTAATGTATAATTAACAACATTTAGTAGTATCGATCCTAATCTTTGTTTCTTAAGATTATAGAGCAAATTTCAAACTTTTTGAAAGTTGCTCTACAAACATATAAAACAAAGAACAGGTACCTAAACTGATGCTTACATATAGGTACAAAAATAGGTATGCAGGTAATTTATATTTATATTGGTAATCTTCTTAAGCACTAAGGTAGCCATAAAATATCTAATGGGCATATGAAAGTACTTTTTGTTTGAGAAGACTATTAAATTAGAGACCTTGAATCTGAATGACAAGAAAGACAGGGTAAACTTGGTAATATATAATAATTTCAGGAATACACTCACATAGGAATGATTATCGTGGACGTTTTGAATATTATGAATATGACAATGTTAAAAATAAAATTAAATTTCGACTGAATTAAGGCTATTAATATAATTTCAATATGACGTGATCGCACACATATGGTAATAAATATATGGGAATAATCTAAAGCACATCACACGAACGGAAGTCGGAGAGCTTTTCGGTATTTTTATTGGAATGATGATGAAATTCTTATCGGCTCGTAAGTTTTCATGGCCGGATTAATTCCGAAATTAAAATAAATATAATTATTGTACGGCCCCCCATTTTAGGCCGCACAAGGAAGCGTCGGTGAATGGCTTCATTATTTAATTTCCACGCAATAAATATAAATACGACGACCATATTAAAACGATAGTTAACGTGCTTCGCCTGTTATGACTACAATAACGTATTTGTTCTTTATATACATTTTATTGCTCAAAAACTGCCTGCTATGCCATTAATGAGTTATTTGAGAGTTAATTTTTACCCCGGACGTGTTTAATTCACCGTGAAACTGTTTATATTTAAAAAATAAATATTGAACAATTACTAAATCGTCATATAATATCATTGGCTGGCTACAAAAATAAAATAATTTATTATTACGCCTTTTTAATTTGGTACACTCCCATATTTCATTCAAACATTATTCAAATCCAAAAAGTATAAGTGTATAAATTACTAAAAATTTCACGCTTAGTCAGTAGTAGGTATATATTTATAAAAAAACATGTATGACAAAAAAAACACAGTAACTCTACATTAATTTAATAAAAATCCCAAAAGTATACATTTTTAATTAACAGGGAGTCTTACTGGTTTGAGAAGAATGTTTTTATTTTATTTTATTTCATTCATAACGATTAAAATAAATAAACTATTCAATTACCGGCGTAGTAAGCATGGCTAAAAATACTGTGATCATGGGTTCAAATCTCACTCAAGTCAAGAATTTTTAAATATTGATTTGATCGGTTATTACGACTGGGAAATCGGGAATAATATTAATAAAATCCCGATCGACGTCTTGGTCCAGGTTTTCTCTGATTTACTGTATTGTAAGGTAAATACTGATTATTAAGTCGGTGACCTGTGTAACTATCAATAGTTAAGATCACCGACAGACAATTAACACGTTGTTGTATACAAAAAACCCTCTCAAAAAGATTCTCTTTAAAATAAAATCTCCTCTGCGACTAAATAATTAAATAAATAAATAAATATAATAGTGTGTTCTGTGAAGGTAACACGCAATGAAATATTTTGCCCCTCCCCTTACAGTTCTCAGGTGACTTGAGTCTAGTTAACTTTTGATGTACTACACTTGATCATGCACCACCCACAATAATTATATTTATTTCTAAATTGATAAATATCATACAATATTGAATTGGATTAAATGAAATATTTTTCGCAACACATTGAGGCGGTGCACGGTGGCAAGTTTGACATCGAAAGTGGTGTTTATTAATTAACAAGGCGGCCGTATATAGCGTGCGAACCGCTGACCAATCGCTGAATTGTATATTTTAAAATATATATAAGGTGATATTTACGACCGAAAGGAGCAGGTATAAAATTGAGAGTGTGTAAGATCCACGCCCATCTACCTGATGAATTCGCGGTCGCATCGTGATGCACTTTAAATTGGTTGCATGCGACTCGCCAATTTATTTACCACGCAACAATATAAAGACGATTTTAATTAATTGGAATACACATATTCGATAGAGTGATTCGGCTCTAGTATTAGGTTACAGACAGAGCCTATGATCGGTGCCTTATTTATGGGGCGTCATATTGAATATTTTTTAAATAAATTTTGTGACGTTTGTGCTGGACGAAGGATGGAAAAAAAATCCATTTGACAAGTGTCCATGGCGGGTGTTCGAGAGTAAAAAATAACATATACCGCGATCCGGCGCGAGCACCTGAGGTGATAAATTCTCAAATGTCGCGTCGTCTTAAATTGTAAAGAGTATAAATATAAATGAAAATACATACACCAAAGCACAAACACATACATCTTTTATATATATATATGTATATAGTTGAGTATATACACGAAGCCGGCTATAAATTATGGGAGCGCGTAATACACTCTTGCTAAAAATTAAATTCACTACGAGTAGGCGTGTAGGGAATTTCAAATTTATAATTCCAAACAAGCCTAATTTTATAGATGAACAATTCAAAGCATTAGATTGTCCGTTTCGTCTAGATTTTTTGTGTTGAAATTGTGTAAAAAATATATATTTGTAAAGCTAAGAAACTATATGATTAAGTATTAGTTTAGGGTGTATTTAGGCAACATAAAATAATTAACAAAAAAATATTTAATAGGTAATTATATAGTTGTTTGGGTATTGAAAGCAATGGATTGTTTCTTATTTTGTATTAATATAAAATTACTTAAGTAATGGATTCCCAGGCATACATGGTCACCGTAAACGTACACCGTAAATAAGATAGATAGTAGAGTTACTCAGCTACACTTATGATCACTTCTTTATTAGTCAATGCCTAGTCTAAGCCTCGGGTGAGGCACTTATTAACAAAAAACTCATCAAAACAGCAGCAAAGCAACTGTATTACCGTCTTTATGCACGCCTAGGAATCCCAAGCTTTACAGATGACCCAAACTTTAAAATTGCATAATTAATTTAATATTACAAATTAACGGTATATAATTAAAAATATTTTTGTTTATCATCAAACCCGTATAAAACAGGTATTTATTTCAATTTCAAAATATGTATCTGGCTTATTCTTTAATATAAAAAAATACACACTACCTACGATTTAAATATGACTGCATATGTATGGTTGAATATACTCACACGACAGCACAGCCAAGTGTTTTACACAATTTAAATGCTTACGTGATGCTAATGAGACTGTTTTATTAATTAATTTAGAATATTTTCGATGAAGGGTGATTTGACAAACCGCTCTCTACGGTTCGAATATCGGAACTGATTTTTGTATGGTGGATCACTCCCATGTGGCTAACAATGGTGGTGGTTTTCTAAGGCCAAATCGATTCCAAAAAAGGATAAAAAAACCAAGGCATCGGACCGGCCATGGTTTAAAAATGCTTGCGGACAAAAAGAAAGGCAAAAGAACGGTCGATGCATTGTTTATTCCCCTTTTTATGTAGCAGCTCTTTTTCGATGGCGGCGGCCATTACGATGTCTCGAGGTCACTGGGTCTATGTCTTTTCACACATGGGATAATAATACGAACCCTAATACTGACCAGAAAAAAAGATACAACGATCTTTACAAAATTATATAAAATTATTTCCGAGAACCACACTAGCATGTTTGCAAATTTGATATTTTGTAGGATTAATTTCCATTAAAATATTAACACATCCATACCAGGGTCGACTAACGAATCGATCCGATACTATCTATACAACGTGTCTTTTATTGATACTAAAATAATTAGATGTAAGGATTGGTACATTAAATGTAATACAATCACACCTTCATTAATGGTCCAAGTCGGCTACTTAAACTTTTCCATTTTTCAATTTTTATTTTAAAAAGTTTGAGAATCTTGCGTGTTTGCTTATTAGGTGATTGACCGCCTGATTTGAATTTGTAAACAAAGTATGGTATAGCGTAATTTCAACCAAAATGCATTATCAACATTGCAAGTAAATAACAATACCATGTTGACGTATTCAATTTGAACTTGAACTAATGCGATGACATCATAAGTTGTTTTTATTATTCTCTAATGACAAGATATATTCACTCATTAATAAAACCGAAGATTCTCATGCACTCATAATAAATTATTTTATTATTAATAAATACTTTTTATATACAAAAAAGTGCTTAGGTCCGTTTTAGTATATTTTTTTTATAATCGCACTGGCATTACATAATGGCGAAAAAAATCTTTTAGTTTCAAATAAAACATGTTGTATATTAACAGGCCAAACAACTGGATGTATAAATATCAAGATGGCGGACCAAGTAGACGAATCTGAGTGAGATAATTAGTGTCCTGCATCTGAAAATGTTTTTGTATGCAATAGCATGCTTATAAATACTTTGATAAGCACATATGAACAATATGAAAATATGAGACCAGCCTTAGATTTTTTTTTATAATAAAGCATGGCATTTATAAGTTTGGCCACCCCTGATGTACACCCTTCACTAAATTATAGACAAAAAATAAAAAAAAGGCTTGAAGGTCACACTGACAGTTCAAAGAATCGCATGGATTTTTTATAGTTTTCAGGGATAAAAAGGAGACACATTACTCCGTGAACCACTTTTGTGCAAATATCACAATGAAACAATCGCGTGTACGTATTTTTTTTACATTTCTCTTATTGTTGTCCTTTCTTGACGGACGACGAGCTTTCTTTCATTGTTATCGAGGCAAAGGTACTTAAAGTGTTGCGTGTTTTTTTATCGAACGTGCTTTTGTTGGCATTTTACCGGATAAAATAACATTATCCCTCAAAAAAAAAAACGATTAGTTGGTACAAACGTGTTCCAAAATAGATTATTCAAAAAGTTTATTTATAATATAAAATATGCACTCACTCGGCTGGAATGTATAAATTTAACGTTTTATGAATTTAGTGAGCCATCGACAAATTTATTATTAACACACGCGCATTTTCAAAACAAAACAACCCTCCTATCAAAACTATTTTTGAATGCACCCTCGCATTCTGACAATGTCATAATTTGTAAAAGAAAACCGTATATAAATACCAAAGAGAATGTTTAAAAAGTAGGTATGTATATTATGATATAATAGATTATTATTAAACTAGACAAATAAATAATTTAGAAAGGTAAATTTTATTGTATAACCTATATCGATATTTATTTTTTTTAGAATCTAAAAATATTGTTTAGGTCATTTATGGGGAGTTATTATAATCGCTTATTGGTTATTTTCAACGAATTTTTTATTCCTTGTTTAAGGTGCTATATTATATACATACTCGTATATTTTAATATAGTAATAAGCACAATTGAAAAAAAAAGCCAAATGAATATTTTAGAAAGATAAATTTCATTGTAAAGCTTATTAGTTTTCCAGTGATTTTATAATAGAAATCAACCCCATATTTAGTCTAGTTTTTTTTCAGAATCAGATATTTTTTAGGTCATTTATCGTTATATCATACCTATTGATAATATTAAACCTTGTTCTTATCTTGTCTATGGTGCTTGATTTCATAATGATCATCTTTAGACCATTTGATTGAAAGGGTTATATTCCTAGTTCCTTTAAATCCTACACATTTATTTATGAATCATTTACTATTTCCTAACCCACTATGATAATATTCATCGTCTTACATAAAACGGATGAGACTTAAGTAGGAAAGTGAACTCAGTCTCCAGATTATAGAAGGGATTCACAATAAATACTAATAGGTCTAGCTAGATAGATATTCCAAGGTGATTTTAATTAACAATTGCGAGTGATTAACTAATGCATATTTATTAAGTGTTAGGTATGTATGAATACCCCAAAGCGCCCCAAAAGCTCAAAGCATCCCTCAAAGCTCGCAGGCTATTTCCTCAGAGGTGATTGTTTTTTTTTCCTGTAAATTATCACACAGTGAAGAGTGGTAAGTATTTACGAGAGAAAGCACTCAAGGTGTGGTGCAACGGACAGCTGGAGGCTGTAATAACCTGCTTAATACCCATCGACAAAATGGCGGACCAATTACAAGTAATGGATGCCTCGGCCCTTCACTGGGGACGACTAACTCTGTGTAGCCTTTGGAATTAGCGAGATTAGAACCCGGGGCCAATTTTGCATACGTCGTGGTCTCTGGGGGCGTATTATTCCAGCGTGCATAATTTAAAAGATCAAATTTCAAACATTCGAAACGCCTTTTATCTCCATCCTTTTGACCATTCGTGGGATCATGCACCTGTGTACCTTTGTGCAATTAACGATTATTCAAACTCTAAATTAATTTCATAAACAGGTTATCAATAATCGATAAATAAAAATCTATCTTATATTATAATCTCAACCTTGATCTAAGTTCATATTAAAAATCATACCTCCACAATTAAATTTTATTACAATTTTATAACCTAGTATTAAATCAAATGATTGGGATACTAAAATACCTACCTACAAAAAAAAATCTTAATAAAATTTCAGAAGATTTATAAAAAATAAGTTGAATGTTAATTTGAGCGGATATTTCAGATTTTCAAAAAAAATAATTTATTTTAACGTTCAAGTTTACTATGATATTGATATTTTTAAGTTATACCTACAAATAATGGACATTATTGCTTTAATATTTTTTTATACTAAAAAGCAATATAAAGCCTTTTTCGTTAGGCAGCTGAACGTTAGATAAAAGACGCAGGTTCGAGTTCTGCATAAGTTTAGTGTAATGAGATAATTAATATTATTCATTATTATTTCAATTTTATATCTTTGTACTTATTTGATTTAAAAATATTTATTTTATGGCTCTGAATTTTAAGTCCTATAGACGTCTAATTCTATTACGCATATTCAGGAGCATTGTGGAATATTAGTTAAACAAATAGTCTCAAATAATCTGAACAATGTAAGCAGGTATAGATTTGTAATTTTCGTTTAAACGTTGCTTGATTTGAATACGAATATAATTAGATTATATATTTATAATGTATGTAAATACATTATTGTAAGAGTGCTCCAATATCGCTTTGGGTCGTTTAATTTCCGATTGTAAATATGTGTGGATGGTATGTAGAGAGCAATTTAACCCGTATGTATTTTAGTTAGTTGGAAGTGTGTGTTTATACAGTATGTTTCAATCTAATTATCGGGGGCTTAATAACGCCATAAATCTAGCCTGTAATCTAATCTGCGCCAAAACTTTGGACCCCTATCGCGGCTCTCCCATACAATAATACTCCCGTACGTGTTTCCAATGTATGCCACAAACAATATTTTATACTCATTATTAATTATTTATAATAACTTACTGATCTACACCACAATACAGATTTAATTAAAAAAAAATTTTTTATCGGTACCGTATTAATTTATAACGAGAACTAGTCCGATTGGGCATAATGAAATATTCAACAGTCACCTTTATAATTTGATTATTTTATTTCAACTCGCTGATATTTACACAAAATATAATACCTACTTTATACATCTACAGTTATCATACTTATAATACCTTAATTTTATTATTTTTTAATGTTCTAATAATATTCGAAATTTCTAATACCACATAATAAAGCAATATAATAAAAATATAAGCCGCGCAGTGCTGTACAATTCTGTGCAATTTATAACCTGTTTTTTCAACCTCTTTTATAACACATTTGTATTATTATTATCTAGGACCCAAACTTTATAACATTAGACTTATAGGTAGGTACATATTTACAATAGCTTCCGACAATTAATTCTGTTTACCCAAACAAATAGGTATACCTACAATAAATCAGTTTCCAATTTTTAAACAGATGATTTGGACTTTTTTGGAATGAAATATAAACAGCAGTTAGTGCACAAAGTTCAACTAAAACACTCAATACAAATTTAATTTTACTCCTAAAATCTATTTATTGTATAATCAATCATTGTAAATCTGTTTTTATTCGTCTTGGAGTCTAGGAGTTTAAAAAACATTTTATTTATAATAATACAGGAAGCGTAGTCCCTGTTTATCCACATCCAACCCTCTTAGTAGTGGAGCACAATTCTCGGGAGAGAGGGTGAGTAATGATGTGGGGTGGTGGGTGAACATGGAAAGGGGTGGAGCAACTCTCTACAATAACTACCCGTTGAAAAGGATACACTTAATGAATGAATAAATAAACGACGGGTACTATTCCTATCTTTATTGTTTCGTGTACGAGTTTGTTTTTGCCAAATAACGGATTGAAAAAGAACGCACTTTTACAAGTCTAAAGTGGAGCAAAGACAAAAGTTTGCAACTCGGAAAGTGGAACTTTCAAAGTGGTCTATTTTTAACAATGGGACAAAGGAATATATAAACTTGTTGTTATTGTATGAAAAGAATGATATATGTAGAGGAAGAAAATGTAAATGGGGGTAATAAAAGTTGAAAAATAGTAGATAAATCTCAATACCGTAACAGACTGGGCCAACTTAAAGGGAGAAAGGTACCATTACCGTAAATCAGGCTAATTGTAGAGAACTGCGCAGATTGTATTTTTATTATATGGTAAAATGTATTATTATATTTGAATTATTGAATAATAAGAGAACAATATTATAATGTACTAATTACTACATATTTCTGAAATTTGCTTTAAAGTTTGTCTGATTAATATAATATTTGATGTATGATAATTGTAGACGTATATCATATATTTTTTGTGTTTATATTAGAGAGTTAAAATAAAACAATACAATAATCATATAATAAAGAAATATTATAAAGAGAATCCAGCAGAGCTCGAATACGACAAAGCATTTAACCATATAATTATTGTAAAATGAAATAAAGTAAAAGTTTTAGATGATAATAATAAGAAAAGTTATAAACAGAACTAGTTCAAGACGGTGAAAAAACAGTTTATCTAATTTTTTTATTATATTGCTTTATTATGTGGTAAACGTATTATTATATTTGAATTTTCGGATATGAATATAACAATCTTATAACATAATAATATTAATAATAAAATGAATATAATAATATAATAGGTACATTATAAGTATGATAACTGTAGATGTATATCAATTTAATTTTTTGGGTTAATATCAGAGAGTTAATATTAAATAATACAATAACCAAATTAAAAGGAAATCGTTGTAGAGCTCGAATATTTTAAAGAACTTCACCACATAATTATTGTATAATAATTGAAATTTAAAATTATATATGATATGAATGACTTTCACTATGTATAGTGTGTATCGTTAAGCAAACAAAACAGTGGGTGACTTTATTTATGTGTTTGCTTTATTTATTCTAATGGCTGAAATGCGTAATCTTGGCAGTCGTCCTCTCTTCCCTCCATTCCGTGTTATAAAGGGGTGGTGTATTATAATATGTGGGTGTAATACTATTAAAGGGGTGAATTTCTTTATATACGAGCTGAGGGATTAACCATTAAGAGCTTTGCTGTGAAAAGTAGGTATCTATCGAAATTGAAACATAAAATTAACATATATATGCGACGAGGTGATTTATTCGAGGCTGACCACGCAATACTTGTCCTCTTATAGGAAGAGCGATGAGCTCATATTTTAAAATCAAAAGTACCACTTTTTCAATATATATATATAGATATATATATATATATATATATATATATATATATATATATATATATATATATATATATATATATATGCTATATATAGCAGGTTATATAGTTATATATATATATATATATATATATATATATATATATATATATATATATATATATATATATAAATGTGTGTGGGGTGTACGAGTATGTATGGATGCTTTGCGGGGAGTAAACTGGCTGTCCTTGGTTGGCAGACGATGGTTTATTGAGGCTTCGAGGTAATATTTAAGGCTTTGTGGGTGATGTAAACAAGTGAGCTCCCTCATTAGTCACTGACCACAACATACCTGTCATTGTTGCCAATACATTATTATTATAATAACTACAAAGTGGATGATGATGACGACCAAAGTATGGAGAGGTGTTGTGGTCGCACTTTTAACTACGCGAATGCATCTCACTAACAACGGGTGTGTTAAATAAAATATTTTATATATAGATAATAAAAAAAACACTGAGATACATTTAGATATTTTTAAATAAATATATTTTTGCTTGGAGTTTTTTTTTAGACAAAACTTGATGGAATATTTATTATAATTTTTATCTATTAACTTGAGCTGATGTCACATCTAACATCAAATCAATTAATATATCTAAATCATTATAAATATACCAGTGTATGTTTTTTTCAGTCAGACAGCCTTATTTGTGAAATCCATCAAATTACACCACGGATTTTTTTTAAAACAATTCGCTTTATATTCTATCCTTTAATATAACCAATGTATTCAAAATATATGTTAGAGATGAGGTGCATCGATACTACCGATATATTAGAAGGCCATATAACTGGATAATATGGTCAAACTCATTTGCTTGGTCCGCCATCTTGATATTTAAACATCCAGTTGTATGAACTAATAATAAATATTTCGGCGGTGTCGGATTAATATATCCTAATACTTGTGCCTGTGCGGTTTTCTAATAGCTGAAATAGTATCTTAAAAATATACTTATAAACATACAATAACCAGCGTAATAGCTCAGGGGATAAGACACGTGGCTACAAATACTGTGGTCATAGGTTCGTATCCTACTCAAGTCAAGAATTTTTAAAATTGATTTGATCGGTTATTACGACTGGGAGATCGGGAATAATATTAATAAAATCCAGATCGATCGTCTTGATCCAGGTTTACTCCGATTTCCTGGATTGTAAGGTAAATACTGAGGCGATTATTAAGTCGGGCAGAGCCGCTCTGTCGGTGACCTGTGTAACTAGTAATAGTTAAGATCACCGACAGACAATTAACACGTTGTTGTGTATAAAAACCTCCTCAAAGAAAGCTCCATCAGAGATGTAGGTTCTCTGGTATTCCAGACGACTGTGTTCTCTTAATAATTATAAAAAAAAGGTTGCAGATTCAAGTGCCATTTAAGTTGGTTGGTCGTATTTTCAGAGTTATTTCAATAAAATTTCTACACTTTAATAATTAAATTCTATTAAACAATTTTTTTAAATTATTGCTGGGTATATTAGTTTTTAATTTTAGCGTTCAATTTTTTTTCTGTAAATTTATAAATATATTCTTCAGATTTTTTGTCACAATTCTGCATATTTATAATTCATTAAGAGTAAATAATAATAAAAATCATGATTATGGGAATTGAATCTTTTTATAAGAATATTTTAATAAATGTTTTTCATAGTTTCGTGTATATTTGTTTCGAGTTTTTATCTTTAGTTTGTAGGAACGCGTCACTTAAGGTCCGGCTTCGCTCATATCTTTCAGCTCTTATCTGTGACGCAAAAGTATGTTTTTCAGTGTTCCTTGGCAAACATCATATTTTCTCCAAGGCACGTGCTTATGTACTAAAAACAACAAGAATAAGAGAGAACACCGAGAAAGAGGGAGGAAGATTTAGATTGTCGATAGCCTTCCGCACTATCTCACTTCTTATTTCTTATTCACCATATGATATATAAAAATCATATTTATGCACGATCCAAACTCCAATTTGATTGCAAATATAACATTGCTGAGTGTGAAATTAAAATCCCAAATTGCCTTTCGATAAGATCTACACTGGCTAGCGTGTGCGCAATTTTAGTGTAATTTTCAATTGGGGCAAAGGCTGGTTGTATTTCATTCGTGACACGATAAGTATGAACTACCGGACTTTTTATTTATAATTATATTTTTTAAATTACTGATAAGCAAAAGGACATACTAACAAATGAGAGTAATTTTTTACTGAACGTGAGATTGACTTAATTATTTCTCTTTCAAAATTAAATTCGTTTTAATGAAATAAATCACAATTGTTGACAATTTAGGTCGTTAATAAATAATACGGTTTGACAGTCCACTCCCACCAGTACTTTCATATGTATAACATACATATATACAATCCCTCTTATATCAAATCATCAACACTCTGGGGGAATTTCTATTTGTTTTATTGTGTTTGATTCAATTTTAAAATACCATCTCAGTTTTAGTCCCCCAATTATGATGAATCTCTATTTAATCCCCCACTAAAACGTGGGAAAGTACCCACTTAAACAACTATTTTTAATACTTTATATTTGAGTTAGATAATTATATTTGATTCATTTAAATTATTATGCATCAGGGGCGATACCAGAAGAGGCAGGTTCGAGTCTTGCCTGCGACGATTGGTGTTTTTCAGGATTATTTCGCTTTAATACACTTTAATATAATTTTAAAGAATGATATGTAAATTCTCTGATTGGTTCAACTGATTTCACACAAATATTATATGAATTATATATAATAAAAAAAAGTTTTTAATCAAAATTATTTTCTGGATACATTTATATTTTATTTCCACTTTTATAAAAAAATTTTTTTTATTCATTATAAGGCTTCGTACCAAAATGCGATAGGTTCAATTAGGTAAGATAATTATTAGGTGGTTTTTGGGGTGATAATCTACATGGATATTAAATAATTTTATGTAATAGTGTATTAAATTATATTATAATAAATATTCAAAATGAATAAATAATGTGGCATATTTAAAAAAAAATTGAGTCGTAAAATCTCTCTGGTACTAATCATACATTTAAATATTAAAATAATTAATGCACTTGTTTTCACGACTCACGAATATTGTTTCTAGATATAGTTATTTAACAATAGCACATCAGCTAAATCTAAACTGCCCATCGGGTTATCCTAGTTACTAAACACTATACTTGATAGAACTCTCTCAATTTGATGAAAAATGCAAGATTGTGATTAAGAGTATCAGTTAAAAATAAATATGCTTTTGTGTAGCTTAAAGATGCCTAGGAGAAATAAGACCCCATAGGTGAGGGTAGTTTCACAACATGTTATCAAATCACCCTTTGCCGGCAATTTGGCCAAGAATTTTCAATTCTTCCGGCAGAAGACGAGGAAAACACGCTCCGGCACCCGAATTCCTAATTTCCAAACGATAGAACACATGGTTGGGTGTATGGGGGGATATGGGATCTTATGTAGTATGGTATTAAAGGTTAAAACTGGTCGTGTGGTTGTTGGAAGTCTTGATTTATTATGGAGCAATGCAGCAGCGGAGGCTGGCGTGCATTCCCAGTATTGATTTCCAGTTTGCCACGCCCCGCGGCACAGATACTGCCAAATATTCTCTACAAACCCATCCACCATGATCATTAAATAAATTCACATAGGCATTCACTTGTTAGATGGACCTTTGGAAAATTTTCACCGTGAAAATCACATAAGTTTTATAAATAACTGACCCGACAGACGTTATCCTGTGGACACGTATTTAATTCGAAAATTACAAACTTTTTTGAATAAGCTGTAACAATCTGGACCCTTTTGATGAAAATTATATCAATATCTAAAGTCATTACATATAAATTTATCATAAGTCGATGAATGGATAGCCTGTGAGTATGTGTATACTGTATGAGTTAAGTGAAATGTAGAACCTTTGTTAAATAAAAACTTGAACCAATTGTGAATTTAAACCATTCTCGAATCCCCTTGAACACACACAAAATATTTCATTAAAATTGGTCCAAACGTTTAAGAGGGTTTCAGTGACAAACAGAAGCACAGAAGAAATAAATATTATATATATATATATATATATATATATATATATATATATACATACATATATCACCATAATTCTTATTATCAAAAATAAAATTAACGAACTAATATATCAGTTGCAAAAATTATTTATATATAATAAAACCATATCGATATAAATATTTTTTTTATTTGATCGTGTGAATGTCTTTTGAATTTTTGATTTATCATTATTACCATGATTTTATTTTAAATATTGTTGTTACTTTTCAATAACTACACTATATTCTTTATATTATGTTTTCTATTTTTACACGGTAAAAATTATTATCTGTATTTACTGTATACTTTATGACCCAAAGTAAGTAAAAAAAGTATGTACATACATGGGTTGTAAATATCCTTGAAAATAAAACCAAATAATAAATTTTCAAAAAAGACTTATCACAAGAAAGAGTTGTTGTTTTGTCAGAATAATCAAAATTTCATTTATTTTTATTTATAGCCACAACAAATTTACTAAGCATTTTTAACAATATCCTTAAAGCAATAAATAAAAATGTTTTTTTTTTTAAATATATTTACCAGAATCAAAAGTATGCCTGTATTAAATCAATTAATATTATGTAATTTGTAATACCCACAGTTATTATATTACAGAATCTGAATACTTTCGACTATTAACTTGTAGTCATCTCTGAATATGACTACAAGTTAGTAGGTTATTATAGTCATATTCAGATTCCACCAAGAAGTCAACACTACCAACAATTTAATATCATTATCATTAATTAATCAACTTTTTACCGTCAAAATACTGAATTAATATAGTATTGAGGAATGTTGTAGATACTTTGTCTTCCGAGTATAATTTAGCGTAATCATACATTTGGGTCAGTTTGTCAGCAATTTAGTAGTAAAATAACTCTTAACTAGATCACAACTATTATTATCATCTGGGATTGATATAAATCAAACAGTAGTAGTCAGATATCGATGCCAGAAGCGTATGATATTATGTAATCTTTGATTTAATAGCTGCAATATCTCATCGGCAACGTATGAAGCTTGTCTCATACAAATACATGTATCACTTGAATATGTATGTACTTATTAGATACACATGTATTGTATATTAATATATGGACATTTACTGAATGTCAATCGTACAATGGATGTCGTCATGTCATATGTGAATAAATCAGATGAACCATTTGTATCTCACATTGGTCTAAATTATATTTTAAAATTGTTAATCCATAATTAAATTATAAAAATATCAAAAGCTCTTGGGTTTTTAATAGAGTTATTGAGATTTATAATGTTTTCCATAATAAATGAAAATTCAAGTGGGTGGACAATTTATTTATCTTTCATATGTGGCTCTAAAGATGGATAGCTGAGTTAAGTCGAAAGACCTCAGGTAATAAATAAGTTGTTTTGAAGTAATAAATTATAATATTTTAATATAATTTTAATAGTATCGTTATTCGGTGTAGTCTTCCATTAGTAATTCAAGTACATCACTCATTATAGGAACACTCACAGTATACAGATATTTGTATGAACAGTACAAACATATTGTATGACAATTTGCTGCGAGCCATTCGATTGTTGTCCAGTGAAAAGTCCTTTAACATAAAAAGTAACTGTTATTTTTTCCGGCCGTATAATAACACAGAATAAAAGCCTATATTGTGTAATATTTACTGACAAAAATCATTCCTCATACAAAGAGCTCTTAACATCAATCTGTGCCTGAGAACGGATGGACAATATTGCTTTTTAATAGTCTCTTATTAATATTGTATTGAATTGATCAACAATTGTGATTATTTTCATACTATGAAGAATTAATGAGGTTATGAGGCTTCTTCTTTATTATTTATTTATCATAAAACCTGTTAATTGTATATATTAAAACTTTCGAAGCATTTATTTTTTATTGATTAGGTACTATCATTTCCAATTATACATATAAAGTGTTATTTTTTTTAATCTTCTTAATTTTTCTTTATCATCAAATTATCTGCATCATTATGTAATATATTGCAATACATTAAATATATCTTAATTGTTGCATTGTGTTAAATTTTTTTTAAAAATTTAAGAAATAATTCACCCAAAACGGAAACATATCTACTTATTATTTCAAGAGTAGAAAATGTTAATTTTTAGCATACTTAACCTATAAATTAAGGGATTTAAGAATTTACAATTGCTTAACCTATGAATTAAGGGATTTAAGAACCAATTAAATAAAAACTAATACTTTATTATTTTCAAGCAATAATATTATAAAATAATATGTCCACGCATTGAGAAAATAGTTTTAATTGGACCCCACACTGGAGGCTTAATTATCTTTTAATTGTGTAAAGAAAACCCGCATCGTGTTACTCAATGAGACCTTTCTCATCGCAGTTTACTTTCGAAGATACTATGTGATTTATAAAGAGGACCACCATACTTGTTTTGGTGAATGTATATATATATATATATATTCGTTCCATGCCAAAGAACTCGTTCCGATTTCGATCTAACGTGGTAAATACTATAACAACAATTAAAAATGAAGTACAGCCTCGTGAGGGTTTCGCTCTTCCATAAAAAAATACCACTCTAATTATCAGATTATTACACTAAAAAATACTTTCACCCAATTGAACTTAAAGTCAATTTACGAACGTGTTTATTTGGAGAATGTATTCGTATGGTTGTCGATTGTTATCGTATGAATCCCGAACACGACACGGTGATACAGAAGAAGGGAAGATGGAGACTATACAAATGGCTTCATCTCTTTCAACGAAGGCTACATTCAGCTAAGTTATCTGCACTTCCAAGACCCGAAGGTCCTCACCATATAAAGAATGTACGACACGGGATCCTGCACCAACAACGACCCTATCTCTCGAGATTGATTGTGTGAGCATCGACAACTCAGGGCTGCCTATTAATATATATATATAAAAAATATCAGTATCCTTTGTAGCGTTGATTTAAAAAAAATGTACTAAGACAATCGAGTTAATAGGTTTCAGTAGTGAGCGTCTCGGGAGTTTGGATGAATGGTTAGGGGAGGTTGGATACGAACAGACTTATCGATCGCACCAGTTGTTCTATTAAAAGGCTTCGTAAGATTCACTTGTGAATATTCATGAAGGTTGTTTTGAAAAGCTCCGCCAATAGTTATGCAAAACACAACACCGTCCAATGAAAGGACGTCACAGAGCTTTATATACGACGAGCCTTTATACAGAGTGTCCACCAGATTATTTATTTGTTGCGTATGCACAAATATTATACATATATAGAAATGCATAGACGATTTACCCCATTCATTTATAATCGATTAATATAAATCATTTTGCAAAGTTGCCAGAGCAGCGCTTTTGTATCGGCTCGACTCAAAAGTGGGCGGACTGTGTGGAGATTTTGTTTTAGCACACAATGAATTACATTATATAATAAATAATATTTAGGTATTATTACATATTGAGTGTGCTTTAAAATGATATTAAACTACTTTAAATATATTTTAATAAAGGATATTAATATAATATACGGTAGACACATATTACTAAAATAACTGAATTTTTATCTCATACTTCAATACAAAATTTAAACTACATAAATCAAATAAACGGAAACTTAGATTATCATTGCAGTATTCAAATAAACTTTTTCAATATCCAGTATTTTTATGTGCCCATTAGATTTTATAATGAAATTAGGCTTTCAATCTCACACAATCAATACACTAATTTCTCTTTTTCATTAAAATTTCACTGCTGTAATTTTTTTATTATTATTATTATTAAGAGAAAACAGTCATCTGGAATACCAGAGAACCTACATCTCTGAAGGAGCTTTCTTTGAGAGGGTTTTTTAGACACAACAACGTGTTAATTGTCTGTCGGTGATCTTAACTATTACTAATTACACAGGTCACCGACTTAATAATCAGTATTTACCTTACTAATACAGGAAATCAGAGTAAACCTAGACCAAGACGATCGATCGCGATTTTATTAATATTATTCCCGATCTCTCAGTCGTAATAACCGATAAAATCAATTGAAAAATTCTTGACTTGAGCTGGATTTGAACCCATGACCACAGTATTTGTAGCCACGCGTATTATCCCCTGAGCTATTACGCTGACGATATTAAAATTATAAATATAAAATATTGGTAGATCTATGGTAGCAAGCTAGATCTGAAGGATTGGTCGGAAGGCGTCGCGGTATATTAAAATTATTTAATTTTATAGTAATATTTGAATATTGGTATGAGACAATTGATTTAATGCATTTCGGCTAACACTATTCGAAATGGTGGAGGTATATTTTTTTGTGCTGGTTTGGGGAGAATATTTGGCGGGTCGAAGGGATGATTCAGGTAACTTTTTGATCTTCTCAAGTGGGAGGCTAGAAAATCGAAGCGGCAAACAGTAAATATGGTCGAACACAACACCTCAGGGGTAAAAGCTAAAGCAATGGCGAGTTCACCAAGTAACATAACTCCTGCAAACAATCTTGGGTCGAGGCCGACAATTAGTAAGGCTCTTTTGTTGGGCCCTTCAACTATACGCAAATAATTAATAATGCATTTTAACATGTGACTTGAGCGAAAATAAATTTTAGATACCTATTGTAAGGAATCATTGTGTCCTGTATTTTTAAAATATAAAAGTAGGAGGGTCCTCAATAACATCCATGTAAAATGTGTGGACAATATTTAATATTTAAAATAACAAGGTACTTTACTTGAATTATCTCAAATCTTTGTTTAAATAATTTGGAATAGAAATGCGCCTAATTTACACTCAAATAGCCATGGGTTATTTTTTTTTAATTGGTGTGATCGGTTATTACGACTGGGAGATTGGGAATTTATAAATATAATTCCAGGATTACTCTGATATTCTGGATTATAAGGTGGGGGCGATTATTAATGAATTAACACGTTGTTGTGTCTAATAAACCAAATTTGTAAAAAAAAAAAAACTCGAGGTATATATAAATGAATAAATATGTTAAGATTAACATGAGTTTTGTATCTTTATCATATTTTTAGAATTTAATATTCCATTGAATTCAAAATAAAAATTAAAACAATCAAGTTGATTCAAAGTAAAAAGATTAAAAAATATTTTATATACTCATGCTTTGCTCTTTACACGTATTATTCATTTGCTGAAGAAATGTATGTATTAAAAAATAAAGCTAATTATATTAGTATTAAAATCATTAATTAATATTATATATCATTCATACAGAAACATGGGTTTACATGTTTTCTATGAAACCGATTATTTTTGTAAAATTTTATTTAATTGTTATTAAAATATTATACATACACATGGAAGATGAACATTATTTAACCAAGTCTAAGTATGTATAGACTAATGGTTTTTATTACTTATTTTTATATAAAGTTCGATAGATTTTTTAATAAATTTCAATTGACACTTGACTACAAATATTGTAGTCATAGGTTCAAATCCCGCTCAAGTCAATTATTTTTAAATTGATTTGATTGGTTATTACGACTGGGAGATCGGGAATAATATTAATAAAATCCCGATCGATCGTCTTGATCCAGGTTTACTCTGATTTCCTGTATTGTATGGTAAATACTGATTACTAAGTCGGTGACCTATGTAACTAGTAATAGTGAAGATCACCGACAGAAAATTGTTGTGTCTACAAAAACCCTCTCAAAAAAGCTCCATCAGAGATGTAGGTTCTCTGGTATTCTAGACGACTGTTTTCTCTTAATAATAATAATAAAATTTAAAAAAAATAGGTAAAATTTTGTATTATATATTTTAATCGTTGCTTAAGGAATGTACGTAAGATAATTATAATCTTTAAAAATAACAATTTTTATGTAAGGTTACATAACTACATCAATGCTCGAGGTTGCGGATGTTAATTTGAGTGTCTTGATTATTTGGTTTTAATTGCAGGGCGGGTGTGTAGTCTTGATTTAAATTTAAATGAAGTAGGAGCACATAAATATAATTAATTATTAATATATACGCGGTGTCGGATGTGAGTTATTTGAAGTACACGAGCTTTTGTACTATAATTGACGGTCTTTATGGTAATTGCGCCACTCGCATATGTATTACTTCTCTTGTAAATTAAAAAAATATATATACATATATAAAAGTACCTATTGTTATTTGGTTTTTCCTGAATAAAAAATGTATTCTATATTTTATGTTTGTGTAGTGAATAGGGAACGGGATTTTTGCCAGGCCGCAAAATCGGGTTGGTCCGCCCCCAGTCCGGGTACTTTTTTATCGTCGCTCTCCGATCTTAATTGCATTTTAACCGATACGCACGCACCGTAACGTATAAAATATTGCATATTAACAAACTCCTGTATGTACACCACAATACCTTTATTTTATACATTATTTGTATTATAGCATTCCTCCCATATGAAGCAAATCATCGGTACATTAGTTCAAAATGCTATTGTTCAGCCTCTTTAGTTTTTCTTCAAACAATTTTATAAAAAATATACACGGTTAAATATACCTACATATTTATGCATATACCTCCCAGAGTATGTACTATTTTGAATAAAATATATAATTATTTTTATTGAATGTATAAAATTTTAGATAGGTTGTAATAAATGGGATACGCTATTAAAAAAATCTTTCAATTATTTAAATATAACTCAACATAACGATATTTAAATTATTTTTAAGAGGTTTAAGATAAAATCATTCTTCCTTTTCAAGAGAGTAGACATATCTCACTTGATTTGAATTATAGAATTAGATGGAATTCATTTAAATCTAATTTATATTCTATTTCATTATATATTTAAAAAATAATAATCTTTTCTTTTATGAAACTGTCGATTTCATATTTTTACTGACATATCTTTACTTTTATCTAATGTGTGAATTTTCCAAATATTGCAAAATTTCTGGGGAGATTTAATGGGGCGATTAATCGACGTAATACGTGATCGGAATACCATCGTTTGTGTTTACTTTTTCATCGAAAAAATATCCATTTACATAGTCATCGGCATGTTTTTATCTTCAGGTGTAAAAAAAACATGCTTACACGTTGCGTTAACTTTTCTGTGTATAATTTAAGTGGTAATTTATAACCTTGCTGACCTTGCCGAATCATTTTCTAATCGAAAATATGTACAAGCGTAGTATAAAAAAATACGTATTTATAAGTGGGTGAAAAAAAATTTTGTGGAAATATATTTTGTCATTCATAAAAAATACAAACATGTTGTTTATATATTTGAAATTCAATATGTGCCACGAAAGTTTTCAATAGACAGAGTTGATTTGTGTATATAAACATTTGTATACAAATCTCTGTCGCTTACACTTTGAAAGTTGATTACCTCAATACGGTCAGAGTTGGGGATTGAATTATTCTAAAGTATACGGTAACAATATGATTTTTTCTTAATATTTTAAAGTGTGTGTTGATGATATCTTTGATATAATCGTGTTTATGGTGAGATTGCGACGTCTCAACCGGTTATGTTGGGAGCGGCCTCAAGCAACTTCTCGTCACAGACTAACAATCAAATTGTAATTACGATAAAAATCTGTATGCTTACACATACATCTAAAACTCTTCCGTTTCTTCACTATAATCATCTACATTACATGATCAACAGTTATGTAATAATCATTCAACATCTAAAGGACGAGAGCTTTCATCGAGCGATAGTCGATTACGAGGGCAATACGTATGACCTCTTCAACATAGAGCTTTCATCATTGAATACTATTAATTTTATATTAAAAATTTGATATACTGGTGGATATAGAAACTATCCATATATATCCTGGTGTTGTCATTTTTCATAAGATTTAATTGTAATAAGAAATAGAGTGTATTGTTTTAAAGAGCACATGGACTGCTCCAGCGTATAATATCGTAAGTGCAAAAAAGTTCTGTGTGCTCTTAAGTCTTTATGGAACTGAGCCACATATTCAATCTGGTAAAACTGCCTCTCACGTGTCACTCGGTTTAATTATTATTTATAAAATATAACAATTTACGATTAAATACCTTCTATTGACAGAGACATGAAATGTGTTATAGATAATAGATGAATCTACATTAGTTGCCGGTCAAATAGGACTATTTTACTATTTCAAAAAATCCCACTTAATAGGTTAAATAATGATTGAAAATCAACATTTTTTGACGTTTCATACATACAATATGTGGCTCAGTTCCATAAAGACCTAAGACCACACATGTTTTTTTTGCACTTACGATATTATACGCTGGAGCAGTCGACATGTCAGCTTGAATCATTATAGGAACGGATTTTCCCAAATGGATAATATTATTTCATTTATTAATATAAAATAAAGGCTAACTAATGGAACTTGAAGTATTTTAAGTGTAAATTTTTTTCACTTGTATGCCACCGC
The DNA here is from genome assembly GCA_022606485.1 of Agraylea sexmaculata. Lineage (NCBI taxonomy): Eukaryota > Metazoa > Arthropoda > Insecta > Trichoptera > Hydroptilidae > Agraylea > Agraylea sexmaculata. The sequence continues at coordinate 7,521 of JAGTTH010003798.1, read as the reverse complement.
TATCTTGAGTGATAAATTTACATATTTGTTTTTGGCGTGCGTCCCACTTCAAGTTATTTTGAAAATGTCTTTTCAAGTGCTCAAGCCGACGTACTTTGAGTGTTTTTTTTTTCTATTCAAAACTGAATTTAATATAAGTAAGTATCAAATCCATCTTTGTATAATAATGCACTATATACAAAGAGAGATTCTCCCATGTGGGCTAGTTTATTCATAAATGCGCATACGTAATCTACGTAAGCTACGGCAAAACGCAAGAATATGCGAATAATATATTATATTTTACTACTGGAAAAGTATATTTAAAATCGTATGTATTGTGTATTGTATATAAATTAGGCCCCACCAACAAGCGACCATTTATAATGCGAAAACTTTTAATCGGCTCGCTTTAAAGAGCTTAATTTCCCAGCACTATGTATTCTCATATTGAAAATGATTTGCATATAAAAATATTCTCATGGGGCTCAAGTTTCAACTTGGCTTTTGTTAATTTTCATACGAAAAATAAACTATTGTGTCGAAATTCGCCGACAGCGGTTTTAAAGCCAATTATGTGCAAATTGGATATTAGAATGCAAGCGTGAAAACCACGAAAAATCGCCTCGTTTGAAATTGCATGTTTGGGAAGTTTATAAATATTCAAAAGCTAAAGGTAGATTTTTCAAAAATTAACATCTCATATGGAAAAGGAGGGTTTTGCATACTTATCTACTAATGAACGTAGCACTAATAAGTGGTTTAAATCATTATATTCCCACAGTTTTTCAAGTCTTCTTTGTTAATTAAGGATAAAATAATTAATTGATGCTCTTGTTGTACCAAGTATATCAAGAATTTGGAAATACTAACCGATACATATTTTGAACTTTTACTATTTAAAACATAATATTCTTTAATTTAATTCATAAATAATTTTATTTTTTTAAGTTTAATTTTGATCAACGGGACATATTAGTTTTAATATCTGTTAAGCTTTTGATATTTGATATTAATGCACTATCACAATTTTATCATTATTTTTTTAATAAACATATTTTTATACATTATAATTAAATAAATGTAGTATTTTGTTATATCAAGTTAATTAAAAAAATGACACTCAACTCAACTCAAAATGTAAAAACATACTACGACAAGTTGAAAGGATAGTTTTGAATGAAAAGCCTTATTTAATTTGAGTTATTGGTAATAAAATATAGTAAATCCAACCTTTTTGATTTTGAATCTCTCCTTAGAAGAATCCTAGGTATATTTGAAATTTTTTTTATTTTATATTATTTTACATATAATATTATTATATCATACTGCAGTACCACTAGAGCATTGCGGAGGATCCCAATTCGCCGTGATGATAATACAGCACTCGTCAGTTGGAACATGAATATTTTTTTTATATATGAAATCGGTGGATTCTATTTATCAGGACATCAATCATTTGGGTACATTTTCCCCAAGTTTCGTACACAATAAATTAGCAGTATATAGAGACATGGTCAACTATTGAAAAACAGGACACAGTTGACATGTTTATTTATTGAGCATGCATCGCGTTGATTTAAAAACACACAAAGCCATTTATCAACATATCGGACTGGTTATGTTTTTTGATTTCACACCAACACGGCGCCATGGCTTGTTGTATGGGCCTGGCCCAAAATCGTATCAACTGACGTATTTATGTGAAGTGAAACAAATTTGTTGAGATGAAGTGTATTGGTGAGTGATTTATACAATCCAAACTGTATACGAGCCCATGTACATACAGACTCGAGTGTTTTATTTATCGACACTATCGCCATGTATGTTGTTCGGCTTTATGCTGTACGTTTTGAGTCTATTGAATATTTTATTGTATTAAGACAGCCCATTGAATCCTAGATTGACAATTAAAAACACCATTACATATATGAATGTACTTTCGCACATCACTTTATCCGTAAATGTGAAATTTGGCTACAAGTTAGAGTAATGTATGACGTGAGACTTGACTCAGATATTATAATAGTGCATGTAGTTAAATAATTGAAGAAAGAAAAATTAATTAATAAATAATATATAGTATGACAATGGGATACTTTTTTCAGAAGAATATAAGTTACCTAATTTAATTTATATTTACATTTAGATTTGAAAAAGAAAGAAGCAGCTAGATTTATTTATTAATTGAAAATGCAAGTTGTTTATTAATTTATAATATTTTTTTAAATTTTACTATTGCGTCGAAAAATATAGGTAAGTATGAGCCTATAATAGCAGTGATTAATTCAAATCAAATATATAAAAACATCCTTAACTTTTAATGTTATATTTTCACCAAAAAGTATAATAAAAAAAATATAATAATACGTGATTCAAATACATTAATTACAAAAAACATACATAATTTGTATGTTAAGTTATTCATTCGTAATACAAATTGTTCTTTATTGACTGTAAGCCGAATGTCCCTTCAGGAACAATACTTGGTCTTGCAAAATGTGACATTTATTTATCTGTAGTTACAATCTGTATCTTGATTTGGTCAAAATCACGATATCTTACAATGAGCTATAATCTATTGTTAAAAATCAAATATTGTGATTATATTAAGTTGCATGTATATCCTGATTGTTGTATATAGAAGCATGTACTGGTCACGGCACAGGTATCATAATTCTCTTGGCTTTGTGCTAAAACTCGTGTAGGGTATACCTACACAAGATACAAGGGTCTCTTCCTCTCTCTCTCCTGCTTAAAGGCTTTAAAGTGAATTCTCTTTCCAGATAATGCGGTCCGGCAAAAGCTGAAAAGCCTTTCTGCGAAACTATGTACGTGCATATGTTTACGTGAAGCTTATCTTCAAGACATCGTTTAGATCACAGATGTGATCAATTCTTTAACATATTTCAGTAAATATCAATATGTTGAAGTGGAAATTGATTGCTTTGAAAGAAGAAATGACAGTGAAAATTATTGGTGTATTTGTGCTTAAATTTTTAATTATTCTTAATATTTTATGTATTGAATGAGTTAATAATGCAATTTTTACTGTTTAATACTGTTTTATATACAAAATATAATGTTTAATTAATATTGAAAAGATTACAAAGTCAAAGATTGTTGTAATTGGTATGTTAAATATTATAATTGATTGAATTTTACAATCCTATTTTTAACGATCCTGCAAACTCCGCATTATATCACTAAAAATGATTCCAACCCGCAACCTATCACATAAAATCTAATGTACAACAGAATAATTCATAATATATAAATACATATTTTTTATATTTATAGGTAAAAAAAATACAACAAAAAATACACAAACAATACACACTAAATATAAACGATTTCTTAATATTTTAAACGTGAATTTGATTGAAGATATTATACAAGTGCAAGAAAGATATATTATATTAATACTTTTAGAGAAATGTGATGGAATTTTTTATTATATAGGTTATAAAATTTAATATTAATATTAAAAATACAAAATATTTATCTTGTACATATCATAATTCACTCTTATGCCTGAATTTTCTAGTTTATGTAGGTAAATTTCGAATGACTGTTAAAGCTGTACATTCATAGTTGCGAAGCTGTGATCACTTTATCATCAATTATCCAGGATAATTTTTATTAGTAACCAATATTTTAGTAATAATTGTGATATAAAGCGTAGTTTGCAGGCGGTGGGAATCCCGAATTAAGCGGTTTGTGTAATTTATTGTGGAATTAGAGAGCAGAATGTGTCGTGACGGTCATTAGTGGTCGCCTAACTTCTGATATACATAAATCCTCAACACGCCTAGTTTGCCACAATGCTATTATGGATAATTAAACTTGTTTATAATATACATCGATACATGAAAAATGTATAGGAATAAGATGCTCTTGTAACCCAATAAGAATTTACAGAAGTACATAGTTATTCCTCCACAAGTAAAGCGGCAGTCGAAATGCATTCCTTCTAAAGCATCTAATAAAAAAATATTTTAAAATAGAAATCGGTACGATATTTTTGATAGAATAAAATTCAATAAAAAGCATGAATAAATTTTTGTTTTTGATCACTTTTTAAATTATATTCGTTTTGTAGAATTTCCTTGTGTGATTTTTCTTCCTAAAAATAACCATATGGAAAAACTGTTAGATTAGAATTTAAAATCGCTATGCATTTGGAAATAATACTGAAAACATCTTTAAATTAAAGTTATAATATAAGATAATGGATAATTTACCGGCGTTATAATAGCTCAGGGAATGCGTGGCTACAAATACTGTGGTAATGGGTTCAAATTCTTCTCATGTCAAAAAAATTAAAAATTGATTTGATCGGTTATTAGTTTCACTGACAGATAATAAATTAACACGTTATCGTACCATAAATTTGTGAAAAAAGCCTCCCGGGACATATATAAATAAATAAAATATTTTGTAGAAACCTTGAATAAAATAGAGTGTGATTTTTTTAGATCTAAAAATACTACTCAATTACATACCTATTAAATTACCATAATCTCACAAGGTGTGTAGAAATATTTTTTTTTATAAAATGATGTACAAATTATTTTCAACATAATAAAATTTAATGGTTAAGGTATATACCTCTATAATTTTTTGGTTATGATTTGATCATTAAAATAGATTTATTCAATATCCAAGACGAACACCTCAATTAACAAAGATCAATGAGTGAATTTGATCAATCAAATGATAGTGTTGGTGAGAATATACATTTGTAATAAATATTAAAACTACTAACGCAAGTGCAATCTTAGCATCGATCGTATAGAAACTGTAGATTGCTATACAACAAAAAGCTCCCGTACTCATTAAGCTGAATTGATATTCCAGCCGTGAGGCATCAATAAGTGTATATTCAATGAGAGAACAACACATTTTTTATTTAAAATATTAATAAACACCCTATGATAAAATATATCACACAAAGCTCATCAGATAATTAATCAATGGTCCTAATTTTTATACATATTTTTTAATTAAATCAATGATTTGGGTTAAATCTTTATTTTAATGTATTTGTGAGTTGGTTTTAAAGTCGTTCTTTCGTAATTTAAATAACAATGGGCGGGTAACGAAGAAGATGACGAAGTTGAACCAATGTGGTTGCGCTATCTGGGGGGAAGTAAACAAGGTAAGTTTGTCTGTTAACCAAGATGCGATCTTGGTACCCTCGATTTATGACAACTCTAATTAAGTTTTGAACACCAGCTGTTATTCGTGAGCTGAATCTACATTAATATATGTACAATCTAATGCTGGATTTATGGATGATTAGATGCACATTTTAATAATAAACTTAAAGATAAATAGGTTTTTTTAAATTAACTTCGAGGCAGCAAATTGTTAGATAGGTACTAGTAATAATTATATAGGTATGTAATTAATTTAAGAAGATAATTTTTATAGCTAGATAGTATGTACCCATATAAGAACACAAATTCATTGCTACGAAGAAAAATATAGACAGGTAGTTTTAGCTATTATTAAATTACACTCATAACCGAATTTCAAAATTTTAATTACATAATGTATTTCTTTCCATTTTTAAATCATTTAAAATATTCATTTTTGCGATTATATAAAATAAAATAAATACCTATTCATATGTATTATTGCTACCTACAGAATATTTAACTCGCATATTATACTTTTTTAATTTTATAAAATTTATTTGACCATTGGCGCCCGCAGGTAGGAAACATGTGGTGTCATTTCCTCCCCTTGATTGATAAATTAAAAAAAATTAGACAAAAATTACCCAAAAAATCATATGGTACATTATTTTGCGGGCGCTCATGTGTGTAATTGAATTTATTTAAAATGGAGATAAAATGTTGACTGTGAATGAATATAAAGATAAATAAATATATTGTAGACATTTAACTACCCGTGCAAATTTAGTATGACTTTGATGACAGTACGATAACCCTTAAAATATAAACGTTGACATTTATATTTTAAGGGTTGTGTTTGTTTCTTGTGATGATAAGATCACATAAATTTCAATCATAAGACGCTAAAAGTCTCGTGGAAGTGTGTCCAATGTTGTCCATAACGATCCAAATCGCCCAATAATAATCAAACGTGTATTGAATGTAATTTATCGGCCAATTTAATCGGCTCGTAAAAGAGCAATAAAGTGTGTTGATATGATTGGATAATTGATGTGCCGATCACCTGTTTTATTGTCCATATAAACGGAGGCCGCTTTACGATTGCTTTAACTGCCATAGAAGCGCGACATTAACGGCGGGTCAATGGGCTTGTTTACATGCAGTTAATACTATTGTTATTGACAGGTTTCTTTCTGCTTTTTGCCTGTCACATAACCTACAGTAAATCACCGTTTCAACATTTACTATCGCTATAAAACTGCTCCACTGAATGAACCCCCGTTATGACGTACACCCGAAGTTTTACGACCAAGCACTAAAATTTAAAACCAACACTCAAATTGCCTCTTCTGGGGCTCTTTTTGACACATATTATACAAATTAGGAGTTAGTAGCAAATTGTATTGGGAGTAGGGCTCTCAAAAGATTTATTGGATAATAAACTGGACCATTTATCAACTAGGTTTTTTTTAAACAACGAAATGTACAATTAATTGTTCCTCACAAATAAAATATCGATTATCGATTTCACAAAAAATCAACTTTATCTGATATTTTTAATAAACAATATAACCGATATATAATTAATATTTCAATTAAATTTACCCTAGTAATTAGTAAAATGCTATGTTGACCGAGGATATGATTTCTAACACGTGGTAGATATTTTTACTATATCTTTTATTTTTGCCGCCTTGTGGCCCAGTGGTTAGTGTAACGGATTCGTGAGTGAAGACTCCCGGGTTCGATTCACGGCACCGGAGTCACTTGGTAGATCTAGCTTGAAAACTAGATCTTAAGTACTCATTGCTGTGTGGTGGCCTGGGAAACCATCTCTACTATATTCTCCCGTAAAGGCCAAGGTGGCCTGGCCAACCCCTTATAAAGGGACTCCCGTCAATAGGGAAGGCGTCACGGTATTTGTATAGTAACATTTTCATAAATATTAATTTTATGGTTCTTCTTGCTTGTTTTAATGTTTTTCCAAAAATGCTTTGTATTTTTGTGGGTAATTATTGATTAGATACATTTTTTTATAGCCACCCAATTTTGTTGCATGGTCTATTTTTCCCAAATTCATAAATAAACCGACTATGAATGTCTCTAAAAAAATTGTCTAATACCTATGTACATAGATTATAAATTAATATCGATTATAAAATTTATAAAGCATAATAAATTATTATTTTAATACCCTACACTTCTGCCAAAAATTAAAATGCAAGAATAGGTTTACTATTTTTAATGAATCATATTTCAACAATATAGCAAATACCTTTCTACTGCAACTTGATACCATTTTTATATTATACCCAAAAGCACTAAGTAATATTTCATTGTTTTCAGATAATGGCGAAAAAAAAGTATTAACAGAACTATAAATGTATGGTATATTTGA